>SKCR01034702.1:0-63193 GCA_019454045.1 Zanthoxylum bungeanum
TGATGTGATGTGACTTAAAGTAAAAGTAAAAGTGATGGGTAAAAGGTGAAAATCATTGATTGTTTTTGCCTTTTGACTTAATGGAATATGAAAAGGTTTAGTATATATATTTATTTATTTTTGAAAATAAATGAATAATATATATTACATTTTTTCTTTTCCTCACCAAAAAAAAATTCGGTCTTCTCTCTCTCTTGATGAATAGTACATGGTTTTAGGCTTTTGGAGCCAAAACCTTATCTCTCTCTCACGGTCTCTCCAAGACCGATTCTTCATCTTTTTCTTCTGGTTTTGACCGAGCAAATGGAGAAGCAAGGAAGATGAACAAGTGCTAGCACACCTTGGGTTATACATAGGTGATAGGGAAACGAATTTGTGAGCATGGAAAAGCTTGAAGCTTGGAGCTTCAATGGTGACATCCATGGCTGAATGAACAAGGAGGAAGACACCCCAAAACCGTGCAGTCCACTGTCACAGAAGCCATTGCCGAGCTTGGAGGGAGGCTAAAATGCATCTTGTTCTTCATTTCATCAAAACCTATCAATGTGAGTATGAATTTCGCCTTACTCCTTGGTTGTATTCAACTCGTTTTTATGCATGTTTGTGATCCTTGGGACTTGATTGAATCTCTACAGTCATATGCTTTAAGCATGTGCAGTCGCTATCAGGCCGATCCAGGTGAAGGTCACTGGATGGCAGTTAAGAATATCCTTAAGTATCTTAGACGAACTAAGGATGCTTTCTTAATTTATGGAGGTGGAGAACATGAGGTATCTGGGTACACCGATGCAAGTTTCCAAACCGACAAGGACGACTTCAAGTCGCAATCGGGGTACATTTTTTTTTTGAATAACGGAGCAGTGAGCTGGAAATCTTCCAAGCAAGATACTGTTGCCGATTCAACAACAGAAGCGGAGTATATCGCTGCGTCGGAAGCAGCAAAGGAGGCAGTTTGGATCCGAAAATTCCTAATAGGATTAGGAGTAGTTCCGTTAGCGCTGCTGAGCCCGTGCCATTGTATTGTGACAATAACGGGGCTATAGCACAAGCTAAGGAACCGAGGTCTCATCAACGATCCAAGCATGTTCTTCGGCGTTACCATCTGATTCGGGAGATTATACATCGTGGCGATGTAAAAGTCGAGAAGGTCGCATCGGATGACAACATTGCAGATCCGCTGACGAAAGCTGTTCTTCAGCATGTGTTTGAACGACATATACATAGTTCAGGTATTAGATACTTGAGTGACTGGCTATAGGCCAAGTGGGATATTGTTAGACATTATGACCCATAGCGTCACTATTTTGTAAATGATATTGTATTATTGTACAAAATTAACTATGTGATAATGAAATTGCCTTTTGCCGTTTTGTAAATTATTTACTTTGATATATTAATGGCAAAAGTCCATATGATTAGTTCCGTATTGAGATGATATGAGACAGTATCAATATAAAAGGTTCAATCATTAAACATCCCTAGTCGGAGTATTATCGAGATCGGACATCGATAATGCGGAATAGACTAGTATTGCACTTGTGCACGTTGTGATGGCACAACGGCATAGTTCTCATATATTTAAGTATTGGATACTTATGCAAGTGCGATAGGAGGTTGTGTTTTACCGATGGTACGAAAACAGCTTCGCTCTGGATAGACCCCGCGGAATCCCATTGGTAGTATGTCTGCGTGTCTATGGGAGGCCGCATCAGGGTAGGTGTATATGGTCTTAACCTGAGACTTGCATCGCTAGTATTTGCGACAATCGGTAAACTTTGGTTTTGGTGGTTCGGGGCTTTAACTGGTTCTGTGTACACCTCTTCTGGGTTTATCGAGAATCGTAGTGTACTGGATGTGATGTCATATGGAAGTATCACTTCAGACATATGGAGATAATGATCACGCAGGATACAGAACTAGTACTCTATAAAAAGGTTGCAACCGTCGGATAATATGACCAGGTCAGGATTGTCCGATTTAAAGAGACTAGTTGTTTGATGTCCGATATATGTTTCGTACGGGGCAGACACATTTCCAGCCCCAGGCCTAACATGTGATCGTCCGATACTGGATCGATGTACACGATACTACGGTATACTACGCTTGATAAAGATATAATATTCCAATAAGAATATTTCTGGAGAATTGGGTAGGCATGGCGCTTTGCTAGAAGCCAACCTTGTCTTGTAAATCGGTAAAAACGTAGTACGAGGTACGTACGTGTTCGGATTATCCGACGACCGTATTTACTGCCAACATATTCGGAGATCTCTTGGGTCGCTTCCTGAAGATTCACCTATGATGTTGATTCGAACTTTATTAATCTTGGATTAATTACGGAGAAACTTATCTTGGATAAAATGCCTATTAGGAGAGAGAACGATTAATTTGGAATTAATCGATAAAATAATATATTCGATATATTAAACGAAATTAGATTTCGACGTGGAATTAAAATCGGATTTTAATTCGGGCAAACGAATTAATTTAGAATTAATTCGTTAGCGATGTGAATAGTAATTTCGCTAGGCATAATTATTTAATTTACGTCGCGACGGAAATTCGTTAATTCGGAATTAGCGAAACCGAGCCCGAAAGTGTTTGCGGACACATTCGTATTTTCAAACGAGTGGGACCCGCAAATCACATCGCGAAGTCTCATCACTTGACACGACTAGTTGATGGATGTAACAAGTCACCTTTATTGAGTGACACATTGTCACTATTCACGATGTAAGTGGGTGAGGCCATTTAATGGCTTTTTGGAGGGAAAACTTTTCACCTTTTTGGAAGCGTATTTACCAAATATTTTGGTAATTATTATCACACTTCTCACGGTTTTTGGAAAACAAGAAAGAGAAAAGAAAAGCATACCAAAAGCCTTATCTCCCTCTTCTTCTTGCTCACGCCGTGAGCTTCAACAGGGCAAGAAAAATTGTTTTTCATATTCTCCATTTTTGCTAGCACAATGAAGGATCAAAGGAGGTGATAGGGAAACAACCTTGGAGCTTGGAATACTAAAAGGCTTGAAGCTTCTCTCCCTTTTTGTTCTTGGCCGAAAGTTTCCCTCCTTGAAGACTCAGGATTTTCTTCATCATTTTTCGTCACAAAGCTTTGTAAGTATGATTCCGCCATGCTTCAACTTTGCATGTAAAATCGTTGGTTTTCATTGCTTTACTTTCTTTGGGACTAATATAGAAAGCAACACACAGTGGTATCTCAAGTCGAAGAATAACAAGTGCTACTACTCAACCCGAGAAGATTCTTATTGACGTTTGTGTACCATCCATTAAGATATTCGGTGAGTCGTTCAGTGTTTATCCGTTATAAACACCTACACGTCTATACGAGTCTCCAAGACTTTTGGTTCATTGAGAGAACCATTGGAATCATATATTCCTGTATACGACATGTACCGATCTCAACGGGTTTACTTTTACTGACCCAGTAAGTGTAAAAACCTTGGACCAGAACTGTCCTGAGAATGACAACGTCATGATACAAGCTCAATGTCAGTTGCGACGCTTTTGCGACAGCATCATGACTAGTCATTCTAAGGTCATTACGTCTTTACCATATTAAAAAGATATATTATATTACAGAAACTGCTTAATTATTCAAAATAATAACGTTTTATAGTAGTAGGCTCCAAGAAATACAAAACCGGAATTGGCGCTCCCGAGCACAACCCAACAGAGACTTCAATAAGTCAAGTCTTTGCTCATTAGTCAACATCCAATTGCTACACATATAAGTAATAATAAGTTTTTTTATCGGATCGTAGAAAAGATATTCTAGTCAAATACAATACAATATTCTATTAAATAAAATAAATGAATAAACTTCTACAGTAAACCTTCGAGGGACAGCAAGTTAATATCAATTATATAACCAATATACAAAAGATTAATGCAAAATCTCAAACATTTCAAGATTCGAGTTTCTACTTATACATATCTAATATGGAAACTATAAAGAAACTAAAGAACCTAAATTAAAAAGAATGAATTAGTGTTACTGACATAGCCCCAAGAGTAGTGAAACTATTCGGTAACTCTAATTATCAAACGAATCAATTTCGCAAAGATTTGATTTCGTCCACATCTAATTCCATCATTATAGATCGTGGAGAATACTATTGATGTAGATTATATTCTTCGAAGAACATTAGTGTTAGACATTATGACCCATAGCGTCACTGTTTTGTAAATGATATTGTATTATTGTACAAAATTAACTATGTGATAATGAAATTGCCTTTTGCCGTTTTGTAAAATATTTACTTTGATATATTAATGGCAAAAGTCCATATGATTAGTTCCGTATTGAGATGATATGAGACAGTATCAATATAAAAGGTTTAATCATTAAATATCCCTAGTCGGAGTATTATCGAGATCGGACATCGATAATGCGGAATAGACTAGTATTGCACTTGTGCGAGTTGTGATGGCACAACGGCATAGTTCTCATATATTTAAGTATTGGATACTTATGCAAGTGCGATAGGAGGTTGTGTTTTACCGATGGTACGGAAAACAGCTTCGCTCTGGAGACCCCCGCGGAATCCCATTGGTAGTATGTCTGCGTGTCTATGGGAGGCCGCATCAGGGTAGGTGTATATGGTCTTAACCTGAGACTTGCATCGCTAGTACTTGCGACAATCGGTAAACTTTGGTTTTGGTGGTTCGGGGCTTTAACCCGGTTCTGTGTACGCCTCTTCTGGGTTTATCGAGAATCGTAGTGTACTGGATGTGATGTCAAGATGGAAGTATCACTTCAGACATATGGAGATGATGATCACGCAGGATACAGAACTAGTACTCTATAAAAGGTTGCAACCGTCGGGACAATATGACCAGGTCAGGATTGTCCGATTTAAAGAGACTAGTTGTTTGATGTCCGATATATGTTTCGTACGGGGCAGACACATTTCCAGCCCCAGGCCTAACATGTGATCGTCCGATACTGGATCGATGTACGCGATACTACGGTATACTACGCTTGATAAAGATCTAATATTCCAATAAGAATATTTCTGGAGAATTGGGTAGGCATGGCGCTTTGCTAGAAGCCAACCTTGTCTTGTAAATCGGTAAAAACGTAGTACGAGGTACGTACGTGTTCGGATTATCCAACGACCGTATTTACTGCCAACATATCCGGAGATCTCTTGGGTCGCTTCCTGAAGATTCACCTATGATGTTTGATTCGAACTTTATTAATCTTGGATTAATTACGGAGAAACTTTATCTTGGATAAAATGCCTTATTAGAGAGAGAACGATTAATTTGGAATTAATCGATAAAATAATATATTCGATATATTAAACGAAATTAGATTTCGACGCGGAATTAAAATCGGATTTTAATTCGGGCAAACGAATTAATTTAGAATTAATTCGTTAGCGATGTGAATAGTAATTTCGCTAGGCGTAATTATTTAATTCACGTCGCGACGGAAATTCGTTAATTCGGAATTAGCGAAACCGAGCCCGAAAGTGTTTGCGGACACATTCGTATTTTGAAACGAGTGGGACCGCAAATCACATCGCGAAGTCTCATCACTTGACACGACTAGTTGATGGATGTATCTAGTCACCTTTATGGGATGATACATTGTCTCTATTCTCAATGTAAGTTGGTGAGGCCATTTAATGGCTTTTTGGGAGGGAAAACTTTTCACGGTTTTTGAAGGGTTTTTTTACCAAAATATTTTTGGTAATTGTTATCTCATCATTTCACGTTTTTGAACAAGAAAAGAAAAAAAAGAAAAAAAAAGGCCTCTCCTCTCTCTCCTCTTCTTCTTCTTCTCACGCCGTGAGCTTCAACAAGGGCAGAAAATTGTTTTCATTTCTCCATTTTTGCTAGCACAATGAAGGATCAAAGGAGGTGATAGGGAAACAACCTTGGAGCTTGGAATACTTGAAGACTTGAAGCTTCTCTCCCTCTTCTTGCTCTTGGCCGAAAGTTTCCACCTTGAAGACTCAAGGATTTTCTTCATCATTTTTCGTCACAAGCTTTGTAAGTATGATTCCGCCATGCTTCAAGCTTTGCATGTATAAATTTTGTGTTTTTATTGGCTTATACTTTCTTTGGGACTAATATAGAAACCAACAATGGTATCATGGAGCCATGTTTAAGCATGAAATACATTAGGGTTAATTTGGGGAAAATTGATTGAAGCATGTTCTTGTGAAATTTGATGCTAAAGTATGCTTATATGTATGTAATATGATATTATACATGATCAATTTTGAGAAAAATGCATTGGATGATTTTTCCCCAAAATGGTTGCTTTGGCCGAATGTGGAGGTGCTTCCACTGGTTGGAATTTTTCATGCACAAGTTCATTAGATGACTTAAGTATGATTATATGTATGATATATGATGTAATACATGATCAATTTTGAGAAAAATGCATTGGATGATTTTTTCCCAAATTGTTGCTTTGACCGAATGTGGAGGTCCTTCCACTGGATTGAATTTTTCATGCACAAGTTCATTAGATGACTTAGTATGATTATATGTATGAAATATGATGTTATACATGATCAATTTTGAGAAAAATGCATTGGATGATTTTTTCCCCAAAATTGTTGCTTTGACCGAATGGAGGTCCTTGCACTGATTGGAATTTTTGTTTACAAGTTCATTAGATGACTTAAAAATATACGGGACTTAGATTAGTGATTCAATGGATTGAAAAACAAATCGAACCAAAAATCCCTCTTGGCCGAATGCAATATGGCATGTTAAAGGACTTGATTTTTGTTCAAATAAATGTTGGACATGTGTTTGAACAAGTGATGATTAATAAATTAAATTGGTGTTTTTTGAAATATTTGGTTTAATGAATTAATCATGGATTTACACTTTAATTAATTGAATTTTAAAATTTGGAATATTAAAATTTAATTAATGGGCTTAATTGTATAATTGGGCTTATATTATTATATTTGGGCATAATGGGCTTGGTTGGGCCAAGTAGATTTGGGCCAATGGATTGGATCCAATTTGGGCTTAAATCACTCCATTAAGTCCAAATAAGTAAAATGGGCTTTAATGTTTAATTGGGCCTTATGGGCTTGAAATTGATTTTATGGCACTTAAGGGTGATTCCTTATTTGGGCTTGGTAATTGGGTTTGACCCACATTGACCAAAGCCCAAGCCTTAATAAATCAATTGAAAGCCCATCGGACTTTAATTAAACAAACATTGGATGTTAGTTGGGCTTGGAGACCCAATTAGATTAGATTTAGAATCTAAGTCTTTAAAGCACATTAAAAGTGTAAACATTTAATTTGGAATTAAATAAATTGAATTAGTATTGAATACGACTTAAATTGGATTTAACGGGTAGTTCGATATAATTCGTGAATTCGTACCTTATGTACTTATTCTCAAACGAGTTGGACTCGCGCAAAATCAAACCGTTGTTTGAACATTGGATGATCACTTAAACAAAGACTAATTAATTGGATTTGATTGGTTGTATAGCATGTCTTGATTGAATATATATGTATGTGATGAATGAATAGTGTATATCGGATGGATATTAGAAGGGAAAGGGTAATTTTAGAAATTATTGTAAATTTAGAATTTATAAATTGGACCTGCGTGTCCAGCCTTATCTCTTTTATCTCTTTGTATTCTCTTCTCACCTAATTCCCCTCAATGTAAATGAGGTTTCTCTTATGTGTATTATGTAATTGGGTAGAAGTAGAATATTGCTAGCGGGGAGAGGAAAGGGAGTGATTTGTTCTAGGAACAAGTTGTTTTATATATCCATCCGTATATCACTATTAATTTACTTTACGCACTTTATGATGTTTTAGAAGCATGCTTAAGGGTGTATGATGATGAGACCTAACAAAGATAATAAATTGGTTGCCAATTACGCAAAAATCCCTCAATTTATATTAAGCGATTATCCTTCCATTGAATGATTCTTGTTCAAGATCCAAAATTGGCATTGGTTTGTTGGCCAAAGTCAAGACCTTTGTCAATTGAGGATGTACTTGAATCATGAGAGTTTTGTTCCACATCGGTGTCTTGTCCAAGTTGTGATTTGTTGGCCAAAGTCAAGATCACTTCTTGTCCAACGACATTGATTACGAAACTTTCCTTGTCAATGGGTCCCGCTTAACTGGAATCATTAGGTTTGTTGTGCCAAAGCCAAGGCCTAGATGATTCGGAGGATATGGTTAGGAAAATGTATTAGATACATTGGCATAAGTAATATACATATGTTTTGGACTTGGATGTCCACCTAACCGGATCTAGGAATTGGATGGGATCCAATTGATCTTTGAGATCTACCTAGTTAAATAGCATACAATTTGTTGGCCAAAGTCAAGGTTGTGTGTTATTTAACGGGATCCTAGCCCACTAGGAAATAGGATTTCCCGAGTTCTCAACAGAGGGTTAGAGACTTGATAAAATAGTGGGAGGCTAGTATTGAATTTGCAATTTCGTTCAGATACTTAGCCTTACGCGTCTTTCAAAATTATTTCGTCTATTTATTAAAATTAGTTGGACTAATACATTGTTATTTTTCTTGTAACAGTTTGACTGTACCCATTTTATCGTTAACTAGATAGTTGGACTATCGTAGTTGAGATGGCAAGCAAGGGAAATGTCCGAGACATCATCATGGGTGACAATGTCTTTAAGGGCACAAACTTCGCTGATTGGGAAATGAACCTAAGGATAGTCCTTGGGGCTGAGAGGATGCTGTACACTATACAGATACCTCTCCCGCCTAAGCCCACTGACCCACTTGAGCTGGAGTTATGGAAAACTCACAGCGATGATTGTGACACAGCTCAGGCTATTATGTTAGCTTCGATGACTCAGCACTTTCGTCGCCAGAATAGGGACTTGGATCCTTATAATATGATGGCTAGACTGAGAGATCTCCACCGCACCAACAAGCGGATGGAGAGGTACGAGTTGGTGAAGAAACTCTTCCGCGCCCGAATGACTGAAGGCGCATCAGTTGAGGCCCACGGGGCTCAAATGATCGCCGATATTGATGAGTTGGCCAATATGGGAATAGTCTTGGAGGCTGAGCTGACCGTAGATTTGATCTTACAGTCACTTCCTGATTCTTGGAAACAATCATAATCAACTATAAGTTGATGGACACGGATGACTCTCTTGGAGAGCTGTTATCCATCTTGAAGGAGTCTGAAAAAGAACTCCAAAAGGGGGGCAAGCGCGAGGCGCACTATGCATCGACCTCTCAGAGGCCAAGGGCTGGGCCAAAGCTACTGGAGGGGTGAGGAAGAAGAAACATAAGAAAAAGGGTAAAGGCAAGTTGACAAAAGCTTCTGGGAAGCCAAGGGACAAGTCTCAAGATGTCTGCCTCAACTGCGGCAAGAAGGGTCACTGGAAACGTGACTGCCGAATGGGCAAGGGACACAGGGAGGATATCAAGGCAGGCAAGGCACTAGCCTCTGGTATGTTTGTTATTGAGATAAATATGACTACTTCTAGTTTTAAAAATTGGATTTTTGATTCTGGTTGTGCTGCTCATATATGTACTGATTTGCAGGATCTGCAGAATAGCAGGATGCTGGCTTCAGGGGAGGTTGATCTACGAGTCGGAAACGGAACTCCAGTTGCTGTTTTGGCTGTAGGGACTTTTGTTTTGGAATTGCCCTCGGGGCATGTGCTTAAACTTTTGAACTGTTATTATATACCTAGTTTGACTAGGAATATCATATCTGTATCTTTGTTAACCCAGCATGGGTACACTTTTGTATTTAGAAACACTGGGTGTTATTTATATAAAAATGATGCAGAAATTTGCACTGCTGTTGCAAATAATGGCCTTTATATTTTGAATATAAATGAATCTCCTAAACATAAAATAACAAACAAAAGGCTCAAAAGGAGTAATCTAAAAGATGAAGCTTACATGTGGCATTGTCGTCTAGGACACATTAACAACAAGACTCGCATATCCACACTTTCGAAGAGTGGGTACTTGGACGGATTTGATCTTAATTCATATGATGTCTGCGAATCTTGTCTTTTAGGCAAAATGCCTAAATCACCTTTTAGTGGTAAAGGTGAACGTGCCACAGAACTGTTAGCCCTCGTTCATAGCGACGTATGTGGGCCCATGTCTAGCCAGGCTAGAGGTGGATATCATTACTTCTTCGTAACCTTTACGGATGATGCATCTCGTTATGGTTATGTGTATCTAATGAGACACAAGTCGGAAACTTTTGAGAAATTCAAAGAGTTTCGACACGAAGTAGAAAAACAAACAGGCAAGAGTATTAAGACATTGCGGTCGGACCGTGGTGGCGAATACTTAAGTTATGAGTTTCAAGATTACTTGAAAGAATATGGTATTCTTTCACAGTGGACTCCTCCTGGAACACCGCAATTAAACGGTGTGTCTGAACGGAGAAACCGTACCTTGTTAGACATGGTAAGGTCATGATGAGTCAGCACTGAGCTACCTATATCCTTCTGGGGATACGCATTAACAGTGCAGTACTTATTTTGAATAAGGTTCCGTCAAAGTCTGTTGAACAGACTCCATATGAGATATGGACAGGGAGGAAACCAGGTTTCTCTTTCCTGAAGATTTGGGGATGCTGGGCATATGTTAAACGTTTGGAAGGTACCAAACTAGAACCCAAATCAGATAAATGCCTTTTCGTGGGATATCCTAAGGAAACCAAAGGATATTACTTCTATCACCCACAAGAGAACAAAGTATTTGTTGCTCTACATGCATTTTTCCTTGAGAAGGAATTCCTAGATGCAGTGGTAAGTGGGAGGAAAGTGGAGCTCGATGAAAATCGTAGTGATACTGTTCCTGGCAATGAATCAACGACGGAACATAAACAGACCATCCAGGATGAGTCTGTACCACAATCTTCATATACACAAGGACCGCGTAGGTCGGAGAGAGTCAGGACGGTACCTGAGAGGTATGGGTTCCTGATCTCGCCTCATGTAGATATTAATCTTATTGAGGATAATGAACCGACTACGTATGAGGAAGCAATACAGAATATTGATTCCGCTTTATGGCAAGAAGCCATGAAGTCCGAGATGGATTCCATGTACGCCAACCAAGTTTGGACACTGGTTGATGCACCAGAAGGCGTAAAGCCTATTGGATGCAGATGGATCTTCAAGAAGAAGACCGACATGGATGGCAACGTGCAAACGTACAAAGCTAGGCTTGTAGCAAAGGGGTATCGTCAACAATATGGTATTGATTATGACGAAACTTTCTCACCCGTTGCCATGATTAAATCCATTCGGATAATGCTTGCAATAGCTGCATATTTCGATTACGAGATATGGCAGATGGACGTTAAAACCGCTTTCCTTAACGGAAACCTTTTGGAGGATGTTTATATGCAACAACCTGACGGTTTTATCGTACCTAGACTTGCAAACAAGGTTTGTAAGTTAAATCGATCCATTTATGGATTGAAGCAAGCATCACGGTCATGGAATCAGCGTTTTGATGAGATCATAAAAGAATATGATTTCGTACAAAACGATGATGACCCTTGTGTATACAAGAAGGTTAGTGGGAGAGCACTGACTTTTATTGTCCTTTATGTCGACGACGTATTGCTTATAGGCAATGACATTCCCATGCTAACGTCGGTGAAAGCTTGGCTTTCATTAAAATTCTCCATGAAAGATCTGGGAGAAGCAGCCTTTATTCTGGGAATAAAGATCTACCGGGATAGATCTAGAAAGCTGCTTGGACTCTCCCAGAGTACATATATTGACAAAGTGTTGAAGCGATTCAACATGGATCAATCCAAGAAGGGATTGATGCCAATGTCACGTGGTATCCTTCTGTCTAAGGACATGTGTCCTAAGACTAAAGAAGAGAGAGATAACATGAGTCGGATACCGTTCGCCTCGGCAGTCGGATCGATCATGTATGCCATGATATGTACGCGACCTGATGTGTCATATGCTTTGAGCATGTGCAGTCGCTATCAGGCCGATCCAGGTGAAGGTCACTGGATGGCAGTTAAGAATATCCTTAAGTATCTTAGACGAACTAAGGATGCTTTCTTAATTTATGGAGGTGGAGAACTTGAGGTGTCTGGGTACACCGATGCAAGTTTCCAAACCGACAAGGACGACTTCAAGTCGCAATCGGGGTACATTTTTTGTTTGAATAACGGAGCAGTGAGCTGGAAATCTTCCAAGCAAGATACTGTTGCCGATTCAACAACAGAAGCGGAGTATATTGCTGCGTCGGAAGCAGCAAAGGAGGCAGTTTGGATCCGAAAATTCCTAATCGGATTAGGAGTAGTTCCGTTAGCAGCTGAGCCCGTGCCATTGTATTGTGACAATAACGGGGCTATAGCACAAGCTAAGGAACCAAGGTCTCATCAACGATCCAAGCATGTTCTTCGGCGTTACCATCTGATTCGGGAGATTATACATCGTGGCGATGTAAAAGTCGAGAAGGTCGCATCGGATGACAACATTGCAGATCCGCTGACGAAGGCTGTTCTTCAGCAATGTGTTTGAACGACATATACATAGTTCAGGTATTAGATGCTTGAGTGACTGGCTATAGGCCAAGTGGGAGATTGTTAGACATTATGACCCATAGCGTCACTGTTTTGTAAATGATATTGTATTATTGTACAAAATCAACTATGTGATAATGAAATTGCCTTTTGCCGTTTTGTAAAATTATTTACTTTGATATATTAATGGCAAAAGTCCATATGATTAGTTCCGTATTGAGATGATATGAGACAGTATCAATATAAAAGGTTTAATCATTAAATATCCCTAGTCGGAGTATTATCGAGATCGGACATCGATAATGCGGAATAGACTAGTATTGCACTTGTGCGAGTTGTGATGGCACAACGGCATAGTTCTCATATATTTAAGTATTGGATACTTATGCAAGTGCGATAGGAGGTTGTGTTTTACCGATGGTACGGAAAACAGCTTCGCTCTGGATAGACCCCGCGGAATCCCATTGGTAGTATGTCTGCGTGTCTATGGGAGGCCGCATCAGGGTAGGTGTATATGGTCTTAACCTGAGACTTGCATCGCTAGTACTTGCGACAATCGGTAAACTTTGGTTTTGGTGGTTGTTCGGGGCTTTAACCGGTTCTGTGTACGCCTCTTCTGGGTTTATCGAGAATCGTAGTGTACTGGATGTGATGTCAAGATGGAAGTATCACTTCAGACATATGGAGATGATGATCACGCAGGATACAGAACTAGTACTCTATAAAAGGTTGCAACCGTCGGGACAATATGACCAGGTCAGGATTGTCCGATTTAAAGAGACTAGTTGTTTGATGTCCGATATATGTTTCGTACGGGGCAGACACATTTCCAGCCCCAGGCCTAACATGTGATCGTCCGATACTGGATCGATGTACGCGATACTACGGTATACTACGCTTGATAAAGATCTAATATTCCAATAAGAATATTTCTGGAGAATTGGGTAGGCATGGCGCTTTGCTAGAAGCCAACCTTGTCTTGTAAATCGGTAAAAACGTAGTACGAGGTACGTACGTGTTCGGATTATCCAACGACCGTATTTACTGCCAACATATCCGGAGATCTCTTGGGTCGCTTCCTGAAGATTCACCTATGATGTTTGATTCGAACTTTATTAATCTTGGATTAATTACGGAGAAACTTTATCTTGGATAAAATGCCTATTAGGAGAGAGAGAACGATTAATTTGGAATTAATCGATAAAATAATATATTCGATATATTAAACGAAATTAGATTTCGACGCGGAATTAAAATCGGATTTTAATTCGGGCAAACGAATTAATTTAGAATTAATTCGTTAGCGATGTGAATAGTAATTTCGCTAGGCGTAATTATTTAATTCACGTCGCGACGGAAATTCGTTAATTCGGAATTAGCGAACCGAGCCCGAAAGTGTTTGCGGACACATTCGTATTTTGAAACGAGTGGGACCCGCAAATCACATCGCGAAGTCTCATCACTTGACACGACTAGTTGATGGATGTATCTAGTCACCTTTATGGGATGATACATTGTCACTATTCTCAATGTAAGTTGGTGAGGCCATTTAATGGCTTTTTGGGAGGGAAAACTTTTCACGGTTTTTGAAGGGTTTTTTACCAAAATATTTTTGGTAATTGTTATTCTCATCATTTCATCACTTTTTGAAACAAAGAAAAAAAAGAAAAAAAGGCCTCTCTCCCTCTTCTTCTTCTTGCTCACGCCGTGAGCTTCAACAAGGCAGAAAAATTGTTTTCATTTCTCCATTTTTGCTAGCACAATGAAGGATCAAAGGAGGTGATAGGGAAACAACCTTGGAGCTTGGAATACTTGAAGACTTGAAGCTTCTCTCCCTTCTGCTCTTGGCCGAAAGTTTCCACCTTGAAGACTCAAGGATTTTCTTCATCATTTTCGTCACAAGCTTTGTAAGTATGATTCCGCCATGCTTCAAGCTTTGCATGTATAATTTTGTGTGTTTCATTGCTTATACTTTCTTTGGGACTAATAATAGAAACCTCACTTAGAACTAATTGCCATTAATGAAATGAATATGTTTGATCGGATAAAACATCTTTGGACAATTCAAAAACTCATGATGAATTTTAAAGATACATTTTTTCAAAACTTCAGATCGAAGATCTTTGAACCAGTCAAAATATTAATTCCGCGTTTCATCATAAACAAAACGTAATAAGCACGACAGGGGTCATTTGATTAGTTACGAAGTAAAGAAAACTACCTTAGCAATTTACAAGTCAGTAAATACTACAATCCAAGTATCAATTTAATAATTTTTTGGTCCAATGACAATCATTGGTTAAAATGAGATTTAATCACCTTCCCGAAGACAATTTCTTAAATGGAGAAGGATATGTGGTGTGATCTAGTATCAACCATCATTTACTATATAGACAATCATTCAGCAATATTTTAAATACTGGACAGGAAAAAAAAAATCTGATATCCAAGATCTTACAGTTGTCGCATTTTGAATACAATATTTTCTATAAACACGATACGCATCTGTCTTTCTTTAGCTTTATTATTACTTTCTAATTATTTACAACATTTACAAATAATCGAAAAGCAAGTAGTGTCTGACACGTGACCTCTGAATGTCACTAAAGCCAAGAAACATCATTATTAGATAAACAAATACCTAATGGGGTTTTCTTAATGCCAGTGAAGAATCTCGAGACATGAACCAATTCATGTCAATCTTTACTGCATAAGAAACTATTCCGTCTAGAAGGATTACATCATTTTCTATTCTAATCTAGAACATATTCTAGAAATCTACAACTATAATTGAAGTCAAAAAACATATATAACATATATGCAGTGGATAAAAGTTTAATTCTATCAAACTAATAGAATAAGGAACAATATGAGCGACAATTTACATAATATTGCACACCGCTTAAGTTAAGGATTTTTAACATAACAGTGCCTCCCACTACTTTACGTAATACCGTAATCCCCAACGGAAATGAGAATTCAATAATTAAATTGAATTCCAAAATGGGAAGTGGACCCCATGAATATATTTCGACTCACAACTTTGGCACGTTCTAGCCTACGTATATTCATTAGATAGACAACTCATTGTCAATCACACTCACTGTGACTCCTCGGTTCGGTCCTGATCGTTTCTCATTATGGCAGCTTTGCCAAGTTTACAAGAAGGTGTATCAAGGTTAAACTTGTCAATGACAAACTCAAGCTACTGATGTAGTCATGACAGCTTTGGCACGTTCAGGATTTCCACTTTCACTTGAATTTGTCTCTTATCATATAAGTTCTATCAGTGCAAATGAACTACCTTCAACCATAACTGCACAGCTTTGGCACGTTTCAGCCATAGCAGCATGAAAACATTTACATCTGTATTGACAAGGCGAACGAAGAAACAAGTAGTTCTAATACTAGTCACTTACTTAAAACCTTATTTAAATGGGGATTTTCCAACAAAAGATGTTTTTACTTTATTTAATCAAATTAAATAAACACATGGATTTATTAAGTAATGATTAAATTAAACATTGAATTTTAAAGAGATAATCATATCGGGTGTCTAGGATCAGACTCGCTCTGATACCATTTTATTGGGGTCAAATCATGGAGTCGCAGCGGAAGAAGCGTTGTTCGGGCAAAATCGTAGTTTAAAATTTTTAAACTTACGAATAAATTATTTAATATCCAATGTTAATAATTCATTCATATTTCACCTAAACATATTTATTCGATATCATATAACGACATAAATAATATAGAAACACCGCGAAACTTTTACAAAAACGTTTTTCCGCAAAATAGCATAAAACACATTTCCGACCGAACCGACCGACCAATGCACATGGGGACTGCCCAGGTCAGCCCCAAAAATATTTGGACAGTTCGTGGGCTGCCCGAACAGTGCCCAGTTCACTGTTTGGGCAGCCGTTACCCGGTAACGCTGTTTTTTATCATTTTCACGTATTTTAACTCCAAAATAATTTCCGATAAATATTTTTCTTGGGAAATTAAAATAAATCAATTTATTCTAATTACTCAATAAATAAAAAATAAATTTTTTATCTGAAAAATCAGATTTATCATTAATTGCTGAATTGCCCTACACTATGTAAATTTTACATTTTAGTCCTAAAATTATCAAATATAATTTTAGATAATTCCAAATCATTTCTAAAATGATTATTAACATGTTCAAAACATGAAAACAAAATTTGCAACTCAAATCAAGAATTTTCTGGATATTAACGAAACAGTCCCAAAACTTTTCCTTAATTGCGATTTGGCCTAATTGTTCAAAACACATCAAGATCAAATCCAATTAATCCAAAATTTAATATACATCAAATATACATCAAATTATATCATATATATGAAAATCCCCAAAATTGAAATGAGTTAAGAACCCTAATTTCACAAATTACTAAAATTGGACAATTTACATTAAATTAACAAAATTCAACACTTTAATCATCCAATTACCACACCAATCAAGTCTCACCATCATGCAATTAATCAAGAAAAATTCTAGTTTAATTATGAATGGCTAATTAACTCTAGAATGGCAACTTTAATTTTCTAATTAATTTATTAATCTTATTACAATAATAAGCAAATAAATTAATCATACATGCATAACATCCTCAAACAAGCTTCCAACAAATTTAATTACAAATTCAAAGAGTAGAGAAACAAACTTAATAACACAATTTGACGTTAAGAATAATAGAAACATTTTCTATATAGAAGAAAGTATAAGAAACTTACAAATTTTCCAAATTTTTGGCTTTGATTTTCCTTTCTTTCTTCAATTTTCTCTCAACTCACTTTGTAAAATTTGTTAAACTTGTGTTAGTATGAAAAAACAAAACAAAACAATTTTGTATATGTTTCTCACTTGGCCGAATTTCAATAAAAATAATAATCAATTACTTTAATTTTTGTTTCAATATTATTGGTACACATTTTGTTAAATATTTAAATAACATTTATTCATTCATAAAGCATACTAAAATGTGTTCCAATGGCAACATGCCATTTCCAAACTTAATAAAGTTAATCATGAAATAAGATATTTGTTAATTTAATTATATTAATCATATAACATTATATAATTAAATAATTAAATACAAATATCTTAAATATGTGTATTATATTTACATTAAATATCTCAAATACATATATTAATGATATAAGTAAATATCACAAATTGATATTTTATTATTGTGTATTTAATAAAATCAAGTATTAATAAAATACACATTAATTTTGGAAATGATCGTTAGGTCCCGATTGCATGTATTTTTCATTTAACCATTAAACGAGTTATAAATAATCAGTATTATTCATAACAATTGCCCTAGTGCTCTACGAGTATATTTCATTAGTGAGACTCTCTAGATTCAGATATATCTGTCACGAAATCCAATTTCATGTCCATAATTCACCCACCCATAAATTATGACGACCACAGATAAACTCGATGAATGATACAGATCGAGGTCACTGCATACGTATAATCCCTCCATCACAGGTATCCGGATTATCCCAGAGATATAGATATAAACGTCAAATCTCTATAGGAATAATCTCGTCGACATATCTATTAGCAATCTCTAAATAACATTCGGAACTCACTTTTGAATTATACTATGGCCATATATTTATCAGATTTCTAATCAATTATGGACTATCTATGCTCTGTACACAGAACTAACGGATCCTTTCTTGATACTCACAGGATATCATGAGCATGAGTCCACACCCAACGAACAGGCGGAGGTCTGATCTAAATAGATCGGTGACGTGACTGTCATCTAAGTGTGGAGGATAACTCATATATCCACAGTGGTATCTTAAGTCAAAGAATCACTATGCTACTCAACCCGAGAAGATTCCTATTGACATTGGTGTACCATCTATTAGGAAATCTTCGGTAAGTCATTAAGTATTTATCAAATAAACACCTACACGTCTATACGAGTCTCCCAAGACTCATGGTTCATTAGGATAAACCATCGAACCAAGTCTAATATACCATATGTACTAGTCTCAGCGGATTTTCTAACCGACCCGTGTTAGTAAATCTTGACCAGAAACTTAATTTAAGGATTTACAACTTATAGTGACACTTCCCAATGTCAATTACAAACTATATTGTAACTGCGCACTACATTGTAAATCCCTGGGTCTTTGTCTAATATATATACATATCACTAAACCATATTTAGTTTCAATCTAATCGAAATTAGATCGAATACGTATATAAAAGAGAAGAGGTACTACCATTTAAATTAGTAATATTATGGAAAAGGGTATTATTCGTATTCATGAATCGGACATAAATACGATCTGGATTCGCACTTAGAGCACCGACCCTAACATGAACAACTTTATTTTTACAGATATTCTTGAGCAGAATGAGATTTATAGGAAATGAGATTTTTGATTTCAAGTAAATATTTGATATATGGATTTAATACTTTATGTATTTATTTATATTATGAAAGACATATTCGGTCCACTTTATTACTTGTTTATCAACGAGACTAGACTGTGATCCATTGCACTAAACGCGAGCTTACCACTTTCTTTAATTTTACAAGTTTAGCATATTAGTAGATCATTCATTTTTCATCTGCTGTTTCATCATCATTTCCTACCAGTAGAGAAAGTTTGTGCCAACAGTAGAATGTCTTTGTTATTTTTTGGGATTATAGTTCTAGATTTGTCATTCTTGAGAGGATTTGTTATTTGGTTATAGACACTGAGCCTTTATTTGATACTGAGAATATTTAATTTTCTCCATGCATATTCTTTTGAGTTGGATCATGGAGATCCTATTTATATGATGACATTATTCAATTTTGATTTTTGCTATTGTATTTGGAGGATTAATCCATTTTACAGGGAAACTCTGTCCATTTTACCTCTCTGTCTCACCCCTACTCTACCTAAGGTGTAACATCCCAGATTTTCGGGACTGTTCTAGAAGATTCCCGGAATGATATTATAGTCTCGGAGCATGATGATAACAAAGAATAAGAGTTCAAGTGATGTCATATGGGTTGGAATATTAGATTATGAATTTTTGTCGCGTCGGAAAACGCGGGGGATCAAAAGTCAGTTACGCGAATTTTGCAAAACGCGTAAAGTTTACAGTTTTGGTCGCAGAAAGAGCAAACAAACTTCGATCGAGTTGATTCTTGAACCATAGGACTCTTTTTTCAGAGACGAACAACTTTCGTGTTGAGCACCTTTCGATAATCGCGTCAGAAGGGCCTCAAAAATGCGAAATTCCAGAAAGTTCCATGATAGGGACTAAAAAGCAAATTCGCGGGGACTCATCTGATATTTTTCCAGCTAGTATATAAAGCTTCAAGGTTTTGGAAAATAGCAGAAATGGCAAACCTTTCTCTCTTCCTCCACCCGACCCCCCGATCGCCCTTGCTAAAGAACTTCTCGCCGGCGGCAACTCCGGCCACCTCAGGCCGGCGCACCAGTGCAGATCCAACCCTCCAGTGACGGTGAGCAAGATGGTGGCAGTCGGCGACCGTGAAAGCGCCGGCAACGGCGACGGCGAGAGGAGATTTGGGCGTGAGATGGGTTTCGTGGATCCGGGTCGTCGGTTCGTTTCACGGCCCGAGCCACCTACCAAATCGAAGCCCTCGGAGAGTACTACGAGTATGCGAAGTCGATTTTGCCGAACAGCGGCCGGTTGCACGCGAAATGAGGAAGAAAGTCACAGTGAACAGTAAACCCATGACGAACAGTAGCTCTGATCAGAATTCCGATCACACCAGCGCATTCGTATGGCCGACGGGAGTCCGAATATGGCCTCGGAATTTCGGTACGACTCTCCGTTTAGAATTTATTATTTTAAAGTTTATAGTTATATATTCGGATGTTTCCAGTAGTTACGTAGTGTAACAAATAGACATGAATTGAATTGGACATGATATAATATGTTAAATCGATGCTTGTCGTAGAATTCGAGTGAGAACGGATTAGATTTGATCGATCCGGTAGTATTAGCGAGTTTCCGGTAAAACAGAGTTTCTCGCGCGACCGAGCGTAGATGACCGTAATCATGAAAATAGTATATATATGATATTACGAGGGTAATTTGGTGATTCTGGAGTAGTTCAGAGGGTTCGAGACCCTTCCGTAGCGTTTGCGGAAACTTTTCCGTAAGATTTGCCGCAAACGCGTAAAACAAGAATCTAGGTTATCCGGCTAGTTGGAATAGTATAGAAAGATATGTATTAGAGTAATGAAGCTTAAAACGTAGTATCAGAGATGACTCGGGTGTTCCGGGGAGGTCCAGAAGTTTAGTATAGATGGGTTGAAACTTCCGCAAATAGCGGTTCTGACATGTTTTGTTATTTGTTTGACAGATCGGACCCGGATCGCGGGCGTTCGCCTAGCCAGGTAAGTAACTCATGTTATAAATACTTAAGAGATTTATTATTGTTCGGAATTACTAATATCATAAGTTGTAGATATTTATGTGAATGAAACATATAGACATATATATATAAAGATGAATGTAGAAGAAAGAAGCATGTGTAATTATATACACATATAGATAAGAACAAACAATTATACAAGGGTACAAGTAAGAGATAAGTATGAGCATATAGAAGTATAGAGATACATATGTAGGTATAAACCAGTATGTATATTTAGATAAGAGCATATGAATAAGGTCATAAATATAATTTAATGAGACTTGGGTTTGGGGGTTGTAGAAACTACACCCTAGGGAATGAGATTAAAGTTATAAATGAGACAAACATATATGAACTAGTGTTATGAAGGAAATTTTGTAATTTATGCATTATATAGGAATATTAGCAACCTGAGTATGGATACGAGTATATAAAGTGATAAAGAGCATAAATGAGTAGTATATGCATAGCATGAGAATATAAAAAGATTATGACATGAGATTCTTGAGCACAAGTTGATAGTTAGAAAATGGCAAATCAGATTAAGAACTAAGACATTGGAACTCATATACGTTTGATGTCTGATATAGTAGTAGAGCTTCATTGTATGTGTATGAATATAAATTATGCAATATATTGATTGTGAGCCACCGGCAAGGTAAGTTATAGAGGTAAGCCAAGTTATGATGGTTTGAATGTGTGCATGCATACATAAATATAGATATGTATGAATGTAAGATAAATTCAGCATGTTTTAGTTTGAGCAAGCATTCTATTGATATTTGAGCATATAGTTTGTAAGATCATTATGGATGGAGTCATGGCTAGAGTAGAGAGGAGCATAAGAATTGCATATATGCATGTGCATATGTGTGTGTGTGTTAAGATTTTCAGAGATTGAGTTGCAGTTAACAATGTTTTTGAAATTCAAAGTGTTTTAAAGAAAAGTTGTAGATGCTTTTGAAAGAAAAGTATTTCGGAAAAGTTTTTTTACAGTTTTGAGATTCGATTTACGTTTCAAAAATTTATTAGCAGTTTTACATGGTTTTCGGGGCATGAGGTAAAACCTCACCCAGTATGTAACTTAAGATACAGTTCGGAATTGACGGATACTTTGGAATTGACGGATATAGTAGCATGTGCACATGTGGAGGACTGAGGGGACGCTCTCAGATCCTCGAGCAGGACTAAGGGCTACAGGGTCCCGAAATCCTGATTTCAGAGCTGGGTGGCTACACTGCAGTTGAGTTATGGTCCTGGGTGTAGAGCTCTACATTGCCAGTTGAGTATTGGTCATGGACGTAGGGTACCACCAGTTCTAGTGATGCCCAGTTGAGTGATGGTCCTAGGTATCGAGTACACCCAGTTGAGTGATGGTCCTGGGTGCATAGCAGTTTTCAGTTTTAGATTTTCAGTACATAGTTTTCAGATTTTCAGTGCCTAGATTTCAGAAACCAGATTACAGTATACGGTTTTCAGAAACAGAGTTTAGAAACAGTTTTTCAGATTACAGTTTTTAGTTTTAAGATACAGTTTACAATTTCAAGATACAGCTGCAGTTTTCTTTATATACATATCTCAGTTTTCAAGTGTAGTTTTCAGTCTTCAGATACAGTTTTCCAAAAAGAGAAAGTAAAGTAAAGTTTTCAGCAAAGAAACTTTTAGATAATAGTTTTTCAGAAAGAGTTTTCAAAGAGAATCTTCTAAAGACATAGCATGTTGAGTAAAGTATGATTTGCAATTAGTGCATATAAATCATGTATTCTAGTAAGTTATTTAAGATGCATATAGTTGATGATAATGCATTATAGCATGAGTACATTTAGATGCATATAGCTAACATTGATACATGGTATCATCATTATGTTTATATGTATTTGTTGATGATGTTGGTATGAGATGTAGGGCTATATGAGAGATTCTCCTTGTGAATGTTTAATGTGTGATAAATATTTGAAGGAAATAACATGTTGAAATGATTACATGTGTATGTATGCATGATCAGTGATAGTAGGTTAAGTATCTGACAGAGATAATATTTTAATACAACCGACTTGATGATATTTCAAAGAAAGTAAGAATAAGAGGTTTTAAATTAAAGGCCAGAACTAGATACAAAGTAAATATATAGAAAAGTGGAAAAATATTAAAGTAACGTAGTGGATACGTAATGAATCTTGGTACAATAGATGGATTTATAGAGCTAAATGATCATAGTATAGATGTTCAAAGTTTAAGTATGAAACAAGATGTAAGGGTGTGTGAGTTAGAACATAAATCTTGTAATAAGTGGTATCATCTAAACTTGAATGAGAGTTTTGCAGTTAGCTTAGATTTGAGAATTACGTGAGACTACATAGACAATTTAAGTCATCAATGTATTAAGAAATAAACCTTGTATGATGTTTGTATGTTTAATCTAGGAGCATAGTTACTTACTGAGTCATTATGACTCACACCACCACAGTTTGTAGTTTTGCAGGTCAGTAGCTGTCATATGGAACCAGTAGATGCTCGGTGAAGACTTTGAAGACGGTGGATTGCCCCAATTGCAGTCAAGAGAGTCATGGGTCGAGTTATGGGTCATCACGGCCCTTTGTATGGTTTTTGTATTTGCATATCATTTGTATAAGTCATGTAATGGTATAGTTTCATTTTGAGTTCTGGCCGGAGGCCAAGTGGTTTATATTTTGTTCATTGAGTCCAGGCCTGAGGCCTTGTTGATGAATGCATTGATGTTGAGTTACCGGCCTGAGGCCGAGATTGTATGTTCCTGCTGTATATGGATGCTGGCTACAGGCCAGGTTGCATGATGTTGCGAATACATCATGCCGAAATTTCGTTAGAATCAGAGGCTTATGGAGGTGGGTTTAGCTTGTCTCCTGCCGGTAGCATCCTGGCCTAGGCGGGATGTTACATAAGGGGACGAGTGTGACATTTAATGGTATCAGAGCACTAGGTTCATAGATTTTGTAGACATTTACTTTTCTTAATTTGTTATTATATGTCTATTAGCGGTTGACATCTTTCATGTGTTTTTTTCAGATGCCTCCGCGTTGTAGAGTTCGAGGTATAGGTCGAGTTCGTACTCGTAGGATAGCAGATGTTGTCCAACCTTCTAGGGCACCTCCAGTTGATGAGGAGATTAATTCTTATATCGGGGAACCTTTTGAAGGGAATCTTATTCCCGTTGTAGGAGATTCGCTAGCCTCAGTTTTCGGAGATAGTACCACAATTCATCATCCTCCTAGCAATGATGTTCCTCCAGCCCCTGCAGCACCTCAGGGAAATATTACAGCACCTCCATAACACCATCCACCTCCTCCAGTGAATCAGAGTTATCCTACACCTCCCCCGGGTTCTTATCCTCCACCTTATCATACTCCTCCTCCAGCAGGTGTTCCTCATAATGTTCCTTTTGATGCTTACACCTATCTGTATTACTACCCTCCAGCATAGGGTCATGGTCAGCTCATGTAGCTCCTATAGTTAATGAATATAATATTGCTAAAAGAGTGAAAGAAAATAGAGCTGTTGAGTTTGATGGAAAAAAGATCTCATATAGACAGAGTTGAGAAGGCTTTTGAGCTGATGAGATTGACTGATAAACAGAAATGCCACCATGTGTATCGACTTTTGACTGAGCAGGCTGATAAATGGTGGAAGAGTGTAAGAGGTAAATTCTCAGAGGCTAATGTTTTGACTTGGGAGAAATTCAAGAGGGAAATGGGCAAATATATGAATTCTGCTTTTATGGATGAGAAAATGAGGAAATTCTACAGGTTGACTCAAGGTAATCGCACTGTAGATCGGTATGACACTCTCTTCCATGAGTTGGTACAGTTTGTTCCACATTTGAAGGACCGTGAACAGGGCGAGATGGATCATTTTCTTAACGGTCTGAATGCAGAATTGAGATCTAGGATCAGATTGTTTCCTATGAATATTTTGACTGAGATGGTAGATTTTGCTAGATAAGCAGAGTTTGCAGAAAGAGAATGTCAAGTTGGGCCAGATTATCAGATGAGGAAGAGAAATATGGAGCATCGATCTTTTGGAGAAGGAAGTCAGAGTAAGAAAGGGGGTGACTCAAGACCTAGTGGTAGTTATTAGATGAGCTCTGGATAGCCGCAAAAACAAAGTAGATCTACAGTTAGTCAGAGTTCAGTGAGAGCTCCACCTAGTGGGACTTCTGGTTGTCAGCAAGGCCAAGCCCAAGATATAAGATTTCCACCATGTGCCACTTGTGGGAAGAATCATTATGGGGAGTGCAGGTTGGGTACAAAAGGTTGCTTTTTGTACGGAAAAGTGGGCCACATGAAGAGAGATTATCCTAATATTAATGATAGCTGTGGACAAATTCAGAGGACACATATCCCTCAAGCTCAAAATTCCAGAGACAATTATGGTCAGAGTGGGTTCGTGTTCAGACTTCTGGAGCTCACATGGGTTCAGGTGGTCAGACTAGCAGACCCAGAGCCCAAGGTAGGGTGTTCACTATGATGCAGTAGGAAGCTTTGGCAGCGGTAGAGGTTATCACTGGTATGATGTCTATCTTTGGTCGAAAGGCCTGGATACTTATTGATCCAGGTGCTACACATTCTTTTGTTTCGAAATCATTTGCATTGCATGTCGATAGGGAAGGAAGTGAGATAGATTGTAAGTTAGTTGTTGCTACTCATGTAGGCTATTCCATTATTGCTAAACAAGTATATAAAAGATGTGTAATCCATGTTGGTGAGCATGATTTGTTAGCAGATTTGATTTGCATGGAGATACTTGATTTCAATGTTATTTTGGGTATGGATTGGTTATCCTATCATCGTGAAACAGTGAATTGTCATGAGAAAATTGTGAAGTTTGAAGGTCCGGATGGGAAAAAATTTTCCTTTAGAGGGGAGAGACGATTTATTCCCTCCTATGTGATATCTGCAATATGAGCCAGTAAGTTATTGAGGAAATGTTGTGATACATATTTAGCTCACGTAGTAGATACTAGTATGGGTACATCGAAATTTCATGAGATTTTTATTGTGAGAGATTTTACTGATGTATTTCCAGATGAACTACCTGGTTTACCACCGGGCAAGGAAGTTGATTTCAGCATCGATGTAATTCCTCGTACAGCCTCTATATCCATTGCTCCTTACAGGATGGCTCCTGTAGAGTTGAAATAGATGAAGGTATAATTGCAAGAACTGCTAGATAAAGGCTTCATAAAGCCTAGTTCTTCACCATGTGGTGCACCATCGTTATTCGTGAAGAAGAAATATGGTCAATGAGATTGTGTATCGATTATCGGCAGTTGAATCGGGTTACCATTCGCAAAAAGTATCATTTGCCTCAGATTGATGATCTTTTTGATCAATTACGGAAAGCCAAAGTGTTTTCCAAGATAGACTTGAGATTCGGGTACCATCAACTAAAAGTGAAGGAAGCATATATACCTAAGACAGCTTTTAGAACTCGTTATGGATATTATGAGTTCTTAGTAATGCCATTCGGGTTAACTAATGCACCAGCTGCTTTTATGGACTTGATGAATCGGGTATTCAAACATTATCTAGATAAGTTTTCATTGTGTTTATTGACGATATCTTAGTGTATTCTAGTAGCGAAGATGAGCACAAAGAACATCTAAGAATCATTTTATAGACTTTGAGGGAGAAGTAGTTGTAAGCCAAGTTTAGAAAGTGTGAGTTTTGGCTTTACAAAATTGTATTCTTAGTCCATGTCATTTCTGCAGATGGTATTTTAGTAGATCCCAATAAGATAGAAGTAGTAGTTAATTGGGAACCTCCTACCAATGCAATCGAGATAAGGAGTTTCTTGGGATTAGCCGGTTATTACCGATATTTTTTTCAGGGATTCTCCATCATTGCAGCACCATTGACGAAGTTTTTGAAGAAGAATGCAAAATTTGAGTGGACTGATGAATGTCAGCAAAGCTTTAATAAGCTTAATGAGTATTTGACAACTGCTCCAGTTTTTACTCTCCCTTCAAGCAGTGGTGGATATGTGGTGTACAGTGATGCCTCGAGAAAAGGTTTGGGTTGTGTGTTGATGCAGCATGGGAATGTGATATCTTATACTTCTCGGCAGCTTAGGCCTAATGAATTGAATTATCCTACTCATCACTTGGAGTTAGTTGCAGCAGTGTTCGCACTGCAGATTTGGAGACATTACTTGAATGGAGAAAAATGTCAGATCTTCACGGATCACAAGAGTCTCAAGTATTTACCCACGCAGAAGGAGTTGAATATGAGACAGAGACGATGGATCGAGCTATTGAAAGATTTTGATTGTATTATTGACTATCATCCAGGAAAGGCGAATGTAGTAGCAGATGCTTTTAGTAGGAAGTCCTCGGGTATTTTAACTCATATGGAAGTCTTACAGTTGTCATTGCTAGTGGAACTCAGATCTTTGAGAGTTGACTTATCAGTTGGTGATTCAAGATCTCTATTAGCAACTCTTAAAGTTAGGCCTATATTAGTGGAGAGAGTCGGGGAAGCTCAGACTCATGATGCTCGTTTGATAAAAATCATCGATGAAGTGAAAAAGGAAGAACGTTCAGATTTCTCACTTAGAGATGACGGTATATTGATGTATGAAGATAGATTATGTGTGCCTAAAGTTGAGAGCTTGAAGAGGGAGATCATGAAGAAGCCCATTTTTCTGCTTATTCTATGCATCCAGGTAGTACTAAGATGCATAGAACTCTTAAAGAGAATTATTGGTGGAAAGGCATGAAGAATGAGATAGCAGAATTTGTATCAAAGTGTTTAGTGTGTAAGCAGATTAAAGCAGAGCACCAGCATCCTGCAGGTACTATACAGTCACTTCATATTCCTGAGTGGAAGTGGGAACACATCACTATGGACTTTGTGTCAGGATTGCCTCGTACGAAGAAAGGACATGATTCAGTATGGGTGATTGTTGACAGATTGACTAAATCAGCTCATTTTCTACCTGACAGGGTAGATTATTCTCTGAACAAGTTAGCAGAGCTCTATGTTGATGAGATAGTGAGACTTCATGGAGCTCCAGTGTCAATCGTATCAGACAGAGATCCAAGATTTACCTCCATATTTTGGCCAAGTCTACAAGAGGCTTTGAGTACTAAAGTAAAGTTTAGTACTTCATTTCATCCTCAGAAAGATGGACAGTCAGAGAGAACCATTCAGACTTTAGAAGATATGCTAAGAGCTTGTGTTATGGAATTCAAAGGTAGTTGGGATCAACATCTATCATTGATGGAGTTTGCTTACAATAATAGTTACCATGCTAGTTTGGGCATGGCACCTTATGGGGCATTATACGGAAGGAAATGCAGGACTCATGTATGTTGGGATGAAGCAGGTGAGAGGAAACTCTTAGTTCTTGAGATTGTTCAGATTATTGTCGATAAGGTAGAAGCGATCAGATCAAAGTTAAAGACAGCTCAAGATAGACAAAAGAGCTACGCAGAGCTAAAAAGGAAGGACATCGAGTACCAGGTGGGAGATAAGGTATTTTTGAAGGTTTCTCATTGGAAGAGTGTCATGAGATTTGGCAAGAAAGGGAAGTGGAGTCCTCGGTTTATTGGGCCATATGAGATCGTGGATTGGATTGGACCAGTTGCCTACAGATTGGCATTGCCACCCGATTTATCAAAGATTCACAATGTTTTTCACGTGTCCATGTTGAGGAAGTACAGATCAGATCTTTCTCACGTTTTGCAAGAACAACCAGTTGAGTTGAGAGAAGATTTGACATATACAGAAGAACCAGTGGGAATTCTAGCTAGAGAGTTGAGACAGCTGAGAAACATGATGATTTCGTTGGTGAAAGTCCTATGGGTAAACACGTGAAATCATAAGCTACTTGGGAGCATGAAGAAGACATGCGAAATAAACATCCCCACTTGTTTCCACGCTCAAATATATGAATTTCGAGGACGAAATTTCTTTTAAGGGGGAGAGAGTTGTAACACCCCTAATTTATTTTTCCCAATTTTTAATTTATTAAATCGAGTGTGTTGGAAATTGAGGGGCTAGATTGTTAGTTTACAAAAGTTTGGATTTAAATGAGGTTAGGGACAAGTTGAGGGGTGACAATGATATTTGCCTTGTAGTATATAAAATAAACACACACAAACCCTTCTTTTCCAACAGCCACATTCGAGAGAATCAAAGAGAGAGAGAGAGAGAGGGAAAGAAAGAAAGAAAGAAAAAAGAGAGAAAAAAGAGGAAGTCGCTTTGATCCGTCCGATCTGGAACCAATCTCGACCGAGTCTTTTAGGGAAAGTGTAGATCTCGATGAGAATATTATTTTGGTGGTGGTTTGATGAGCGGAAAATATATCAATATTTACCGCCCGTTTTACTTAATATTTTGTTTAGTTTTGATGGGTTTGATGAACGTTTTGATGGGTTTTAGTTTATTTTGCAAATAAAATAATATTAGGACTCAATGAAATCCTTTAGGACGAAATGTGGTTCAAATAAGGGTAAAAATTGGACTTGACATATTAATTTTGGAGATTGGAAACTTGAAAGGGCGTTCTAACGAAGTGCAGTTTCAGAAATTCTAGTTTTGTGCAACTGTCGTATTTTGGGCATAACATTTTACTCCGATATTGGATTGAGCAGATTCAAGTTTCAGATTAAAGAAGACACAAATATCTACAACTTTGAAGAACAAAATAATTTCAAATTCGGAATGTTTCATAACCGAAATGGATGAAACATCCGTAAGTGTGTTATGTGTAATTATTAAAGTCATTTTCAAAGCAAAATAAATAAATAAATAATAAAAATAGTCAAACTCCCACCAAACATGATAGCAATTAGTGGAGCAATTAATAATGAATTTGGTGGAGTAATTAGTGGAGCAATTTATAATGGATTTGGTGGATGATTTGATGGAGGCAAAATTTTGCCTATAAATACCAAGCCATTTCATTTGTAAATTCATACTTTCTTCTTTGAAATTCCTTAAGAATAACTAAGAAGATTGTATCTTGTTTGTTTATTTACAGCTTTCAATAATTAATTTCCGCTTTCTAACTTTCTTTTCTTTACTTTTCATCAGTCTTTACTTTCTGCCATTAATATTTACGCACAGTACTTTCCTTTCTTTACTTTTCAGTTTTTACTTTTTACGCAATGAGGAGGTAACTCCCACTTACTGGGGTAAAATGTAAAGCTTTTATTATTGCTATTTAGATTAATCTCCCCTAATTATAATATAATAACTATTTAAAATCTGACTTAACGAGGATACCGCCATATTGGTCGGTTGGTAATTAATTATAAATTAGTTTTAACCTGACTAAGCATGGATACCGCCTGGTTGGTCGGTTGGTAATTAATTATTAATTTGACTTAATCAGGATACCACCTATATGGCTGGTTGGTAATTATCACGCAAAGTTAATATATTATATTAAGGGAGATATCTAAAATAGTAGTAATAAAAGTGGATCCTCTAACCCCCAGCATTTTCTTTTATTGTACTTTTACTTTATTTACTTTTCAGCAATTTACTTTCAGCAATTTACTTTTCAGTAATTTACTTTTTAGTATTTAATTTCCAGCAATTTATTTTATGTCTTTTATTTTATTTAAGTTATTACCAAACCCTAATTATGTGTCATAACTAAGTTAGTTATCTGGGTTGTGATGAAGTCCAATATCACCGGTTTATAAGTGGTTAAATTATGGTTTGGGTAATATAAATGTTTATTTATTGAGCCTTAGTTTTAATACGTCTTGTTAACTGTCCATTAATAAGATTGATTCGGTAAACTTAAAATGAACTTGGAAAAGGATTTTAGGTTAAAGACTTTAGACTCAATAGCCCACGATCTTCCTTGAGGATAGATAACCCTTTAATAGATTTCCTTACAAGATAGGAATATACCTGTCGGGCGGGGGTAGCCATAATTGGAACTTAATCTTAATGAATTCGGATAACTTAATTGACATTGAATATGATTAATTGGGTTACACTGGGTATTTGTATTTGACCATCGGAAGAGGCTTTTACATAATTTTGTATTCCAGGTTAATAAACTGATATATTACACAAACGTAAAATAACCACTTCATCTTTTAAAAAGATATTGGAAAGATTCACAACCCTTGATAGTTTTTAAATATTGAATTTTCTCAAACTACTTTCGTGCAATTTTATTTACTAATTTCAAATTTAAAGTCATCATCCAATCAAACAATCAATCCATTAGATACTCGTAAAAATTTGGCTTCATAAATTAATAGATTAGGTATTAAGTCCTCGTGGGATCGATATTTTTTATACTACTTGAACGATATGTGCGCTTGCGTTATACGTGTGTGATTACGCCGGTCATGGTTTCATCTCGGGAAACTCCCTATTTTCGTAGAAATTCCGGTAAGAAACTTTTAAAGGTTTTTCTTGATTTCCCGTTAATCTGGAACTCCGATTGACAAACCGTCAGCAGCATTGGAACCGGGAGGGGGGGAAGATTCGACCGTGGAAAAATTAAACTATGGTCGGCGCGTGGAGCTCACGGGCGCCTTGCGCAGTGGCGCTTGAGGCCCACGTGCTGATTGGACGCGCGCCGGACAGAATTTGGCCGCCGACTTCCCGAGCCTTCCTCCGTGATTTCTTGACCATTCCGAGTAGTAACGGACCTCTGAATCTTGATTTTCGTATAATTTATCATTTTTTTCGGTTTATGAATGTAATGTGTTTCGATATATAAATAATTTTAAAGTATGATTATTTTACATGCTTAGACCATATAAATGATTACCTTATGGTTAGAAGTGAATGATGGACTTTAATCCGAAAATATGGTCGAGTAAGATTGTGTGCGGGAAATTATTGTGAGCCCGAAATTTGGGATAGTGGTGTTGGATTAAATTGTGGATGTGTATGTTGGGATTAGAATTTGAATGTAAGTTGATGATTATGGATTTTATAATGGAAGCCCGTATTATAGACGGAACTTTGCCGAAATTTTGTTAGAATTTCGATAGCGATTGAGTCATGTTTCTTGCATATTCTTTCCTCTATTCTAGTTAGGATTATGTTCTTTATCGTAAATTATTTTATCTCTTTAGGTGATCGTGATACCATAAGCGGGGACGGTCATGCTGCATAGTTTATTTCTCTGTAGTTAGCTCACCAGGTGTGTGGATAAGCTTGTAACATTGATGTTTTCCGAAGTATATAGTATGTATGTTTTCTTAAATGAATTTTCAAGGTAATGCATTAAATGATTTTGTTTTTAGAAAGTTTATATTTTGCTATAAAGTATGGATCAAATATTGATTACTTTGAAATTCAGAGTTTGTGATATATGAGAAATTTGCATGATTTTGAGATATATGAGCATGTATTTTAGAAATGATTTTTATGCTATGATGCACTCCGTGTACTTATACGTGCCAGATTATTTATCGTGAGACGAGATCTCATGTTGCTAGTTTTTACTCCGGATGCCAGTTATTGCCGTGGGGATGCCCCATGTTGCCAGCTTTGCCGTATTGTCACGAGAGTGTGGATATAGATGAATGAACAACTTTATTTATACAGATTTTCTTGAGCCGAATGAGATTTATGAGAAATGAGATTTATGATTTCAAGTAAATATTTGATATATGGATTTAATGCGTTATGTATTTATTTATATTATGAAAGACTTATTCGATCAACTTTGTTACTTGTTTATCCACGGCACTAAGCTGTGATCCATTGCACTTAGTGTGAGCTTACCACTTTCTTTAATTTTATAGGTTTAGCAGATTAATAGATCATTCATTTTTCATCTACTGTTTCATCATCATTTCCTTCCAGTAGAGAAAGGTTGTGCCAACAGTAGAGTGTATTTGTTATGTTTTGGGATTATAGTTCTAGATATGTCATTCTTGAGAGGATTTGTTATTTGGTTATAGGCATTGAGCCTTTATTTGATACTAAGAATATTCATTTTTCTCCATGGATATTCTTTTGAGTTAGATCATAAAGATCCTATTTATATGATGACATTATTTAGTTTTGATTTTTCCTATTGTATTTGGAGGATTAGTACATTTTACAGGGGAAACTCTTTCAGTTTTACCTCTCCGTCTCACCCCTACCATACCTAAGGGGACAGGTGTGACAGTTCGGGGGCTGTTCCGTGGCTGAAATTTTGTTAAAAATAGAAGTAAAATTTCAGTGAAGCAGGTGGTCATATTCGTCCAACTGAAGGGAAGGGCAGAAAATATTTTCAAGTCCGATCCCGGATACCTAAGGTGTTTCCACTACGCTGGGAAAGTGGTTCCTACAAAAAGTACTTACGATAGTGGTATAGACCTTGGCAGATCTTGCCGACTCTATTACCCTTGATCGTAATAACTTGAAGAACTCTTAAAGCACGAATCATACAGGCTTTTCCAGAATTCCAAAGCATTTTTATTGGATCAATAATGAGTGAACGCCCTCTTTTTACTGTCAGAACTCTGACAACAGATGTCTTCACATAACTCTGTAGGTTTAGGGTTTTGTTTGAGTGTGTTGATGGTTGAAAGAGAAATCACATGGGAAGATGAGGATTGATATTAAAAAAATGGATTTCTCTCAAATGAAAAGGCGATTTTAGGTTTGTAATTTTTTTTTCTCGTTCGATACAAAAATCTAACCAAAATCTTAAATAGCTTAGGATTTCCAAAACCTAAACTTCAGCAGCAGGTTGTTGGATAATATGACCCATAGCGTCACTATTTGTACATATCATGGTGTTGTTGTACAAATTAACTATGTGACAAGGAAATTGCACTCTCATCATTTGTGATTAGATCACCATAGATATATAAATGAAGAGAGGTCCCTATGATTAGTTCCTGGATTGAGAATGATATGAGACAGTATCAATCCCCGAAGGATTAATCATTAAATATCCCTAGCCGGAGTATTATCGAGACTGGACATCGATAATGCGGAATAGGCTAGTATTGCACTTGTGTGCGTTGTGAGGGCACAACGGCATAGTTCTCATATATATAAGTATCAGATACTTATGCAATTGCGATAGGAGGTCGTGTTTCACCGATGGTTCGGGAAACAGCTTCGCTCTGGATAGACCCCTCGGAATCCCATTGGTATTATGACTATGTGTCTATGGGAGGCCGAAATCAAGGTAGGTGTGTATAGTCTTAACCTGAGACTTACATCGCTAATACTTACGATAATCGATAGACTTTGGTCTTGGTGGTACAGGGCTTTAACCGGTTCTGCGTACACCACTTCTGGGTTTATCAGAGAGTCGTAGTGTATTGGGTGTGATGTCGAGACGGAAGTATCACTTCAGTCATAGTGGAGATGATGTCACGCAGGATACGGTACTAGTGCTCTTGAGTGATGCGCATCCAATCGGGATATTGTGACCAGGTCATGAATATCCGATTATAGAGACTATGTTACCAGACATCCGATATGTGTTTCGGACGGGGCAGACATTTATCCAGCCCCAGCCCTAGCACGTGACTATCCGATACTGGGCCGATATGCACGATACAATGGTATACTACGCTTGATACAGATCTTAATATTCTTAAATGGATATGTCCGGAGAATTGGGTAGACTTGGTGCTTTGCTAGGAGTCGACCTTGTCTCATAAATCGGTAGAACGTAGTACATGGTACGTACGTGATTCAGATACTCCAACCACCGCATTTACTGCCAACTTATCCGGGGATCTCATGGGTCGCTTCCCGATAATCCACCGATGACGCATAACTCGCACTCTTAAATAATATGGGATTATATAGAAGAAAGAGAAAATTAATCTAGGATTAATTACAGAGATATTTTATCTAGGATAAAATATCGTCTAGAGAGAGATAACGATTAATTTGGAATTAATCGATTAAATTAATATATTCGATATATTAAACGAAATTAGATTTCGACGCAGAATTGAAATTGGATTTTAATTCGGGCGAACGAATTAATTTATAATTAATTCGTTAGCGACGTGAATAGTGAATTCGCTAGGCGTAATCATTTAATTACGACGCAACGGAAAGTTCGTTAATTTGGAATTAGCGAACCCGAAGCCCGAGTGTGATTGCGAGCGCATTCGTATTTCGAATTCGAGTGCGGCATCGCAAGTCACATCAAGCGTCAAATCATTAGTCGCATCAAGCGTCAAATCACTTGTCACTTTGAGTGATGTGATATGACAAGTTGTCACTTTAATAAAGTGATGTTGATGTGAATAGTGATAGACAAGATGTGTGTATTGATGGCTTTTATTGTTTGACTTTTTAAAAAGCAAATTCAAGTGAAATTCATTTGAAATTCACTAAAGTGTATAAGTTACACTTAAAATGCAAATGCAAATAACTTTTACACACTTTCATCTCTCCATTTCTCTCTCAATAGCTCACGCCCAAAACTGCATAAGTGGACTGGTTTTGAACCAGAAATGGCGTGAACAAGGGAAGCCAAGAGTTGGGTTTTCATGGTGAAAATCCAAGTGCTAGCACACTTACGAGACTTGCGAAGGTGGTAGGGAGGTTCACCCATGAGGCGGGACCCATTCGACGAAGTTTGGAGCTTCGAAATGAGACCCGAAACTGCCCAAACCAGTGAAGTGAACTGATGCAGTGGCGCCACCAAAACAGTGAGCTTTGTGGCTTCAATCGTCTTCAAATCGACTCAACCGACCGATGTAAGTATTCCGCTATCTTCGTTGGTGTATTCACTCATTAATTTCATGTCTTGTTTGATCTTGGGACCTAGATAATAACCAACAATGGCATCAAGAGCTAAAGGTTCAAGCATGAAATTGTAGGGCTTAAAATTTGGGTAAATGTTTGTTGAGCATGATTTGAATAAATTGATTGTTTAAGTATGCTTATAACATGTTTAATTTCATTTTGGTTGGACCAATTTGTTGAAAATTGATTTGGAATAATTTTCCCCAATTTTTGTCACTTGGCCGAATGTGTTGGTGATTTTGAATCCTTGGAATTTTTTGGTTTTGATTCATTGGATGAGTTAGAATCATGTAGGATGATGTTAATTTATGGTCAATTGGATTGTACTTTGAATTGAACATAAATCCCCAAAATTCTCATGTTGGCCGAATTGGAGTATGCCCTTGAATGTCTTGGATTTTTGATTTTATGAACATTGGATGTGTATGAAATCATTTAGGATGTTGATTTAATGTCGATTGTGGGTTTGATTGGATTGAAACCAAATCGGATGTGAAATCCTTCCTTGGCCGAGACTAAAGAAGCATGTAAATAGGTTTGATTTTTCATTTATGTGTTGGACATATGATAATGATAATGAGCATGATTAATTGGACTAATATGGTGTTTTAGAAATATTGATTTAGTTGATTAATCATGTAATACACTTTAGTTTAATTGAATATAAAATTGGATTTTTTGAATTTAATTATTTGGGCCTATTTTTGATATTGGGCTTCTAATGTTGTAATTGGGCCTATTGGGCTTGATTTTATCAGTTGGGTTTAGGCCAAGTGGATTGGATCCAATTGGGCCCAAAACCTTAACCATAAAACCCAAATGCGACTTAATGAACCTTAAAGTTTAATTGGGCCTAATGGGCCAAGATTGATTTATGGGCTTATGGGGTAAATCCCGGATTGGACTTTGGTTATCGGTTGACCCGAGTTGACCAAAAGTCCACGCCTTAAGAATCAATTAAAAGCCCATTGGACTTTAATTGAATTGACGTTGGACGTTAATCGGTCTTTGGGACGCGTTACGATTAAATTTGGAATTTAAATCGTAAAAGGTTTATTAAATAAAAGTGTAATATTTAATTTGGAATTGAATAGTGAATTAGTATTAAATACGTGTTAAATTAGATTTAATGATGTAGTTTAATTTAATTCATGAATTCGTACTTTAAGTACTTATTCGCAAAAACGAGTTTGACTCGAACAAAATCAAATCGTTGTTTGAACATTGGATGATCACTTAATTATCAGATTAATTAATTTGATTAGATTGATTGATAGCATGCTTATGTGTGTGAATACGTGGTTGTGTTGTATGAATAATGTATATCGGATGGATATTAGTCGGGTGGGGCAATTTTAGAAATTATTGTAATACATTCGATTTATTAAATTGGACCTGCGTGTCCAGCCTTATCACCTTCATTCTCTTTGTATTCTCTTCTCACCTATTCCCCTCCATGTAAATGAGGTTTCTTTAGAAGTGTAGTGTAACGGGTAGAAGTAATACAAGTGCTAGCTTGAGTGAGAAAGTGAGAGATTTGATCTAGGATCAATGTGTAAAGTATCCATCCGCATATCATTATTATTTATTTTCATACTCGCTTTATTATGTATTTAGAATGCATGTTTAAGGGTGTATGATGATGAGACCTTAACAAAGATAATTAAATTGGTAGCCAATTTGCACGCGAAAAACCCTCGTTAAATATCAAGAGTTTATTTTCCTTCCATTGAGTGATTCTTGCTCAAGATCCGAGATTGGCAGGGGTTGTTGGCCAAAGTCAAGCCCTTGTCCGTCGAATATGTGTTTTAATCACGAGGCTTTGTTCCATATCGGTGTCGTGTCCAAGTTGTGGTTTGTTGGCCAAAGTCAAGACCGCTTCTTGTCCATTGACATTGATTACGAAGCTTCCATGTCAATGGGTCCGCGCTTGACTGGGATCACTAGGTTTGTTGTGCCAAAGCCAAGGCCTAGTTGATTCAGAGGAAAAAGGATAGGGTATATATTCGATATATAAGCATATATTAGATATATGTTTGGGACTTGGATGTCCACCTACTGGATCTAGGAGTTGGATGAGATCCAATTGATCTTTGAGATCTACCTAGTTAATTATCATACAATTTGTTGGCCAAAGTCAAGATTGTGTGATATTAACGGGATCCTAGCCCACTAGGAAACACGGTTTCCCGAGTACTCGACAGAGGGTTAGAGGCTCGACGAAAAATAGTGGGAGGCAAGTATTGAATTTGCAACATTCGTTCGAATACTCGCTAAACGTGCTCATCTATATTTTACTCGTCATATTAATCAAAAGTATTAGTTGAACTAATATTTTATGTTGTTTTAAATATATATATAGTTGGACTATATACAAACTCATTCGATATATAGTTGATTTTATAATTGGATTACAGTAATCAATATAATTGAATTAAAATTATAGTTGATTAAATAATTGGATTATTGTAATCATTATAATGAATAGTACCTTATTAAATTGATTAAATAGTTGGACTATTGAAATCAAGAAAGAATTGAAAAGTTGAATATTTAAAATATATAATCCTTGGATTAAATGTTTTAAATGATTTAATTTTCATTGGGAATTAATAATAGGTTACTTTATTGGATAAAATAACTTGTTATATCTAAGCCCATAATTAAGCAAATAGTAGAGCATAAAATCTTTGGAAGATTTATGTGATGATGACTTTAGTGCTTAATTTAATATACTTGACAATAAATCTATCTTTAGATTTAAAAGGTATTAAAATTGCAATTAATAATTCTTGGAGAATTAATTGACTATTCTAGTGGAGAAAAGTCAAAGTTTACAATTGGGCGAGTTGCACAAGGTGCACATCATTTCGATATTCTAAAACCCAGGCTTGGCCAAAGGTTTGTGAAATATTGAAAAGATAATTGACATATCCCAAAGTGACTACCATTTGGATATGGAAGACACGAAGGAATTAAAGAAAGGGCGAGGCTCTAACTTTAAAAATATTTGTCAAAGTTATGTTCGCTACTAATATTGAAATTGGATTTTAAATACTTAGTGTGGTACATAAAATATATGTATTGATGTTCAGAATCCGCTATGACCTGGATACTGACTTCAAGCCGAGATTTCTCTGCTAATCGGAAACGGGACGAAAGTCGCTGTTTCGACCGTAGATACCTAAGTTTAGGAACTACCCTTTGGGTATGTACTTAAATTAGGAACTGTTATAATGTAACTAGTTTGACTAGAGACATTATCTCTATATCAGTGTTTAATCCATTCTGGATAAACCTTTATATTCTAGAACACTAAAGTGTTTTATTATATAAAGATGATATTGAGATAAACACATTAGATGTGAATAACAGAATTTATATTTTGAATATAATAAAATCTCAAACATATAAAAATGACAAAGAAATAGCTCAAATCGATTTGATCAATAGAGACTTATTTGTGGCATTGTTGTCTAGGACACAATTAAACGAGACTCGTATATCCACACTTTTGAAGAGTGGGTACTAGGACTGATTTGACTATTCAAATAAGGTCTGCAAATCTAGTTTATTAGCTAAAGTACCTAAAATACTATTTACTTGGTAAGAGTAAAAGGGCCACCGATCTGTTAGCCCTATTCATGGTGAAGTAAGTGGGCCCATATCTAGCTAGGCTAGATGTGAACGTGAATATTTCGTGACCTTAACGGATGTGGCATCACGTTATGGTTATGTGTTTCTTTTGAAGAACACAAATCGGAAACTTTAAAGTTTCGACACGAAGTAAATAAACAGATCGGCTATAGTATTATTCCGCCACGGTAAGACCGTAATGGAAAATACTTAAGCAGTAAGTTTCATACGTACATGAAAGAGTACGGTATTCTTTCAAATGAGGACTCCTCCCGAGACACGTCAGTTAGACGGTGTGTCCGAACTAAAAACTGAATTTTGTTGGACATGATAAGGTTTATCACGAGTCGCTCTGAGCTACTGTTTCCTTCAATAGGATATGTATTAACAGTGCAAAACTTATTTAGAATAAGGTTCCATATAAATCTGTTTGACAGATGTCATATAGGATATGAACAAGGAAGAAACGAGGTTTCTCATTCCTGATAATTTGGGTATGCCAAGCATAACGTTTTGGATGATACCAAACTAAAAGACCCAAATTGGATAAGTGCCAATATAGGTTATCCTAAGGGAAACCTTAAGTATAGTACTTATAAATCCCACATGAGAACAATGTGATTGTTGCTCACCATGCGGTTTTTCCTTAGAGGAATACCGATATGCAGTGGTCAGTGGGAGGATAGTGATACTCGATGAAAATCAGAGTAATACTGTTCAAGGCACGAAGTCCTTAATGGAACACAATAGTTCATCTAGGATGAATCTATACCATTAATCTTCAAATACACAAGAAACTAGTAGATCAGATAGAGTCAGAAAACAACCTAGGGTATGGTTTTCTGATCTAACCTCATAAAGATTTCAATCTTATGAAGGTATATCCACCGACTACGTTTTAAGGAAGTGATACGAGGTATCGACTCCCTATTATGGAAATGTGCCATAAGTCCGAAATGGATTCCATGTATAACAACTATTTTGGATACTAGTTGTTGTACCACAAGGCATTGTGCCTATTGGTACCGTAAACGTCTTCAAGGAAGACATATATGGATGGCAACATGCCAACGTAAAAAGCTGGGCTTTTGACGGAAAGGTATCGTTATCAACATTGTGTTGATAACGGTTAAACCTCTTACCTGTTGCCATGGTAAATCCATTTTGAAGATGCTTGTTGATAACTGTATATTTCATTTATGAAATCTGTCAGTTACAAATCAAAATCGCTTTCCTGAAAAGGAAACCTTTTAGAGAATGTTTATAACATTCTGACGATTTTGTATAACCAAGAAACGAGGTTTGCGGGTTATTCGATCCATGTTTGGATTAATGCAAGCATAAGGTTCTTGGAACTGTCGTTTTGAAATAATCATAATGGTTTATGATTTGAATCAAAACGAAATAATTCTGTGTATATAAGGAGGTTAGTGGGAGAGCGCACTGACAGTAAATTCCCATATAGCAATTGATGAAAGCTTGGCTTTCAATAGAAATTCTCCGTAGAATTCTGGGGAGTAACAACCTTTATTCAAGGAATAAAGATCTACTGGGATAGATTTGGAGTTGTTAACACTCTCTGGGAAATTGTACATTTAAAATGTACTTGTATTGGTGTCTCATACGCTTCGAGCATATGGAGTCACGATCAGGTCAATCCAAGTGATAGTCACTGGATTGAAGTTAATGTAGGGGTTTTAGGGGCATAATCCGGTAACGCAGCGGAAGCTGTGGAAAATCGTATTTTCCAATTTCAAAACTTTTTCTCGGATTAATTAAATAAACATATTTATTTAATATTCCAATAATCAAATTATGAAATAAAATTTCAAATGAATCATATTCAAGTGAAATTACCAAATTACCCTTATATGGTATTTTGTCCATTTTAGTCCGAAATTGATCTAATCAATTTTGAATGATTCTAAATCATTTCTAAGATGAACTTAGCATGTTCAAAACATCAAAACACCAAAAGCAACCAAAAACCCAAATTTGATCCATTTGGCCGAATGCACCAATAAGGTGCCATTTTGTGCACTTTGTCATTTCATGCATCAAAACACATCAAGATGTAATCCAATGTACATGAAACTTTATATGCATCATATACACATCCAAATGCACAACATATATGAAAATCCCCAAATTTGGAATTGGTCATGAACCCTAATTTTTCAATTTCATCAAATGGACAAATTAGACCAAATTGGTTAAATCCAATACTTCAATCATGTTTCTTCCATCCAATCAAAGTCTCAACACAATGAAACAACTCAAGATCAAATCTAGGTCATCTAAGAGTGGGTCAACAACTCTAGATTAGCAACTTGGTTTCCAAAACCTTAAAAGAATGCTTATAACTACAATAGTCACAAACTTCCTTCATCACACATGCTCAACACTTCCATCAAAACTTCCATCAACAAAAACACAAAGAATAAAGAAAGGAATAATCTAAGAACATCATATGTTAAAGCCTAGATCCTAAGGAACATTTTCTTTCTAATAGTAAGTTGAAAAAACTTACTAAAATCCAAGCTTTCTTTGATTTTGTCTTTTTCTCACAAGCTTCTTTGGCTTCATCAATGGAGTTTTTCTTTTAAAGTGTATTAGGTTAACTTCCAAATGAAATGAAAAACAATATATACTTGTATCAAAATGGCCTTGGCCGAAATTCACTAAGGAAATACAAGTTTTGTAATTTCAATTCATTTCACTTTACATTTATCAACTTGATAAAATATTAATAAACTTTATAGATATTTATATTAAGTCAACAAATGCAACTAAAAAGAATATAACTCTTATATAAGTGGTATGGCCGAAATTAAAAGAAAATAAAGGAAAAAGATATTTTTATTTTTCAAACAATTTTGAACAAATATCTTAAGAAGTCAAAATCAATTTGACAACCTTTGTAATGTAAAGTCAAACATTTACACTTATAATCATTTCCTAACTATATCATTTGGTGATATATTTATATTTTAATTATATTAATCATTTAACAATTAAATAATTAAATAATTAATTAAATACAATATATCAAATATATGTATTATATTTACTTTAAATATCTCAAATACATATATTGATGATATATGTCAAATACCTTTATTTGACTATTTATTAATGTGTATTTAATAATATCATATATTAAATACAAATACACATTAATTAGGAAATGAAGGTTCGGCCCGTTCGCATGTATTTTTCGTTTAACGATTAAACGATTTATAAATAATCATCATTATTCATAAATGTTGCTCTAGTGCTCTACGAGTATGTTTCATTATTGAGACTCTCTAGATTCAGGTATATCCGTCACGAAATCCAATTTCGTGTCCATAATCTATCCACCCGTAGATTATGACGATCACGGATAAACTAGCTGAATCATACAGGTCGAGGTCATTGCATACGTATAATCCCTCCGTCACAGGTATCCAGATAATCCCAGAGATATAGATGTAAACGTCAAATCTCTATAGGTATTATCTCGTCGACGTATCTATTAGCAATCTCTAAATAACACTCGGAACTTACTCCTGATATATATTGTGGCCACAGATTTAACAGACTGCTAAATATATATGGACTACCTATGCTCTGTACACAGAACTGACGGATCCTATCTTGACACATACAGGATATCCTGAGGATCGATCCACACCCAACGAACAGGCGGAGGTCTGATCTAAATAGATCGGTGACGTGACTGCCATCTAAGTGTGGAGGATGTCTCATACATCCACAGTGGTGTCTCAAGTCGAAGGACCACTATGCTACTCAACCCGAGAAGATTCTTATTGACGTTGGCGTACCATCCATTAAGAATCTTCGGTGAGCCGTTCAGTGTTTATCCACTATAAACACCTACACGTCTATACGAGTCTCCCTAGACTCATGGTTCATTAGGATAAACCGTCGGACCAAGTCTCGATATACGACATGTACTGGTCTCAACGGATTTGACTAACCGACCCGTGTTAGCAAATCTTGACCAGGAACTATGTTTGATAATATACATATAGCAGTGACACTTCCCAATGTCAATTACAAACTAACTTTGTAACTGTGTACTGCATTATATATTATCGGGCCTTTGTCTAATATATACATATCACTAAACCACATTTAGTTTCAATCTAATCGTAATAAGATCGAATACGTATATAAGAACAAGAGGTGCAACCATAAATAAGTAATATTATGGAATAAGGGGATGTTCGTATTCATGAATCAGACATAAATACGGTCCGGATTGGCGCTCTAAGCACCAACCCCAACAATTTCTCCCACTTGCTCTAGTGCCAATCCACGGTATCATATACTCATCTCAATGTGCATCGTATGCACATGGCCCTCAAAAGCTCACCCAGTACTTAAGAGGTAGGCAACCAAAAACAAGTCCGCTATGACATATTGAGTTTGTCAAACAAACTCCATCGTTTCCCATAGTCAGCATCATTCATATTTTGTAGAATCTAGATTATACATTAATATGACTCTAATGCTACATCAGTATTGTGCTACAACTACTGAGTTGTCCAAGTATTTAAAGATCAAATCCAAAATACTATGAGGACAACCGCAAGCACAATAATAATCAAAAAACTTCTAATTTAAAAGATCACTATGCAACTTCATAAGTCAATACTTCAAAAGTTGCATTTGATTCCACTAAATAGTAGAATCCTTCGTGACACTCCCACTGCATCTTTTGTGACTCTTTATGACGTAGACTGTCTAACGTCATAATTAGTCTCAAAACTAATATGACCCTAATGGTTGCAGACTGTATTCTCCATGAATTAGAAACTCGTTCTTAATATCTCAAAGATCACAAAGAACGTGTTTCAAGATCCATCATATGGTCTATAGGATGTCAAAATAACTCGTAACAATTACGATTAAATCGACATCGATAATCGATATAATAAAGTATTCACTATGTCATCATCAAATGATACATAATATTGTTTAGACATTCTAATCAATATCTCTTTCGAAAAGGAATCATCATTTACGAAAGATGAATACTATGTATAAGACATACAATAACTGTCGAACAGTTATACTAACTGTCATTACAGATAGCCTTGTTATGTCTTCATTAGATCATATCTAATGTACGACTAATTGGGGTATCTCACAAGTCTCCAAGTTTCATATCATATATAAAACTTTATATCCATATAACAGAGACTACTCCCACTGCTTTCACGGAGTAAGGAAGACTTAGGTAAATCTTTTACCTCACAAACATCTCATTATTACTATAATAATGATAATGTCGTTAAGATTTATAACACTAGAAAGTAATATGTACGCTCCCACTAACCCTTCTAATCACATATGTATTCTCTATACTTTGAGAAGATCAGACAATCTGATGATATCAAAAATAGAGAACACATATTTCTGGAAGACTTATCGGAGTCTACAATAGGCTCTGTAAGCTAGCACACTAAACTGCGATCTCAGCAGAACACAAACTCTAGGGCCATTTCAGAATGTACTCTTCAAACAAGGAAATCACAAATGATCTCTTATTCGAATAAGTCATCCAAAAACGCCACTTTGCATTCTTTAGCTAAAATATACAGTTTAATGTCAACATCAACCAATATATCTTAATTGTTCAATTAGTGTGACAAGAGATAAGTTTTCTCAGAATCTACAATAGATTGCTGAGTATAACATTTTCTCATTGTCATACTATAAAGGTCAAACCTTTAATAAGCTCACATTGCTTCCGTTGCGCAAACAATTAGCACATATCATGAACTAATTCATAATGAAAGCGTAATCAGTTCAAAACTTGATCGTAGTAAGCTATGAACAATCTTAGATTTATGTTCAATGTGAACTTCCAGAATCGATATCAAATATCGCTTCCATTATAAGTTATAGGATAATTTTTCTTCAGTAAGAAAACAACGGAACCATTAAGTATCAAATACTCGTGAATGATTCTGTTATCCTATTGGACTTGCACGGAAGATGTATAAGGGTTGTTTCATCTTATTAATTACATAGTTCCATTTATAATTTATCATTCTCACATTTGACTTCAATAAGTCAAGTCTTTTCTTTTCTACAATAGTTAACATCTGATGTTACACACCAAGTAATAAAATGATTTTATTACTTAGAATCGTAGGAAAGATATTCTATTAAATAGAATACAATATTCTATTAACAGAATAACGATAAACTTTTACTTATACCTCCGAGTGTAAGTAATTTCCATTATATAACTATTATATAAAAGAAGATTGAATCTCAAACTTTTCAAGATTCAAATTTTCTACCATACATATCATATATGCAACTGTAGAAAATAATGGAACATTATTAAAGAGATGAATTAGTGTTACTGGAGTATAACCCCAAGAGTATTGAACTAATTTCGGTAACTTTCAATATCAGACGAATCAAATCATATAAGATTCGATTGCTCCCACTACTCAATTCCATCAAGATGGAATCGTGGAAGAACAATATTGAAATGAATCATATTCACTAAATAACCTTAGAACTAATTGCTTTAAATTCATACGTTTGATCGTATCAAAGACCTTTGAACAGTTCAAAGACATGTTATGAATTTTGAGGATAGAATTCTCTAAAACCTTAGATTGAATATATTGAACAAGTCAAAAATGTTCAATCTACGTTTCATCAGAACAGATTGAAAGTACTTGATACTTTCAAGACTTCAATATGTGTTCCTTCAGAAACACGTAACTAAGTTATGACAATTCATCAACTAAGTTACGAAATAAAGAAAACTATCTTAAGCAATTATTATTTATAAAACTACATACATCCAATGTATCAGTTAAATAAATTTGGTGGTCCAATGACAATCATTAGTTAAACGAGATCTTAATCACTTTCCTGAATACAATATTCATTAAATGGATAAGGATGTGTAGTGTGATCTAGTATCAAACCATCATTTACCATACGGAATAAGCATCCAATGCTTAAGTGATTAAACTCATAAATCAGCACCGTTCTAAATTATTTACTTTACCGAATAATTTCTATTTATGTTTATCTCTACGTCATTGACACTACTAGTTATTATAAATATGTAACATTGTTTATAAAGAACAAGTGACTATCCAATAGTCGCAAGTTCCGATATCAATATCAAAACAATCGTTGACCAATATTTCAAATAACTAGACGGGAGATCTGGTATCCAATACCTATAGTTGTAGTATTGTGAAAATCATATTTTCTATACACAAATATACGCACTCCTTTCTTTTGCTTTACGATATTTGCATTCAACTATTCACAACAATTGTAAATAACTGATTAGCAAATTGTGTCAGACACATTACCTCTAAAGGTAATTAAAGCTTAGAAATGTCATTACTAGATAAACAAAATACCTAATAGGGCTTTCTAAATGCCAGTCAAGAATCTCGAGACATGAACTAATTCAAGTCAATTCTTACTGCATAGAAACTATTGTCTCTAAAGTATTATATCCTAAAGGGGATATCTATCTAGATTATCTATCATGACTTAGAAACTAAGTCACTAACCATCTTTTTTTTATTGTTTGAAGAAAATCGAACAATAGTTCCCGATGGTTTAGACCAATCTAATAATATCCTAGTCTAGTAGTATCTAGAACCTATTCTAGAATACTGCAACCAAGAGTCAGTCAGATAACATATCAAAATATGTGTGCAAGTAAATAAAAGTTTAATTCTATATAAACATAGAATAAGGAAACAAACAAGCAGCAATTTCCATAATAACATACACTGCCTAAGTTATGGAATATTTAAACTTAGCAGTGCCTCCCATTATTTGCGTATGCCGTAATCCCCAACGGAAAAAGACGAGAATTCAAATAATTAAATCGAATTCCATAATGGGAAGAGGACCCCATGATATATTTCGACTCATAGCAGAGGCACGTCTCGCCGACGTATATTCACAGGTAACAACTAATTGTCATCACCACTGGTGACTCAAGGTTCTGGTCCTGGCCGTTTCTTCGTTGTCGCTGCGAAGGCAGGCCCACAAGAGACGTACCAAGGTTAAACTTGTCAATGATAAACTCAAGTTACTTGCGTACCCTGACAGCTAGGGCAACGTTCAGGATTCCGCTTTCGCTTGAATTTATCTAGTATCTAATATACATTCGGCATAAATAAATTTCTATCAGCTACATCCTCACAGCAAGAGGCACGGTCTCGGATGTAGTCAACGAAAAGATATTTATAAACCGTATTGACAAGACGGACCAAGAACAAGTATTCCAAATACTAGTTACTTAAAACCTTATTAGCGGGGATATTCCATTAAGTGTCATACACCCTAAATCTAATCAAATTAGATTATACCAAGCATGTATAAAGTCAAGAAAACATGATTAAACATTGAAATAAAACAAGCTAATCATTTATGGAGGCCTAGAATCAGACTCGCTCTGATACCATTTTGTAGGGGTTTTAGGGGCATAATCCGGTAACGCAGCGGAAGCGGTGGAAATCGTATTTTCCAATTTCAAAACTTTTTTTCCTCTTCGGATATTAAAATAAACATATTTATTTAATATTCCAATAATCAAATTATGAAATAAAATTCAAATGAATCATATTCAGTGAAATTACCAAATTACCCTTATATGGTATTTTGTCCATTTTAGTCCGAAATTGATCTAATCAATTTTGAATGATTCTAAATCATTTCTAAGATGAACTTAGCATGTTCAAACATCAAAACACCAAAGCAACCAAAAACCCAAATTGATCCATTTTGGCCGAAAGGAATGCCCAATAAGGTGCCATTTTGTGCACTTTGTCATTTCATGCATCAAAACACATCAAGATGTTCCAATGTACATGAAACTTTATATGCATCAATACACATCCAAATGCACAACTATATGAAAAGCCCCAAATTTGGAATTGGTCATGAACCCTAATTTTTCAATTTCATCAAATTGGACAAATTAGACCAAATGGTTAAATCCAATACTTCAATCATGTTTCTTCCATCCAATCAAAGTCTCAACACAATGAAACAACTCAAGATCAAATCTAGGTCATCTAAGAGTGGGTCAACAACTCTAGATTAGCAACTTGGTTTCCAAAACCTTAAAGAATGCTTATAACTACAATAGTCACAAACTTCATTCATCACACATGCTCAACTTCCATCAAAACTTCCATCAAAAAAAACACAGAATAAAGAAAGGAATAATCTAAGAACATCATATGTTAAAGCCTAGATCCTAAGGAACATTTTCCTTTCTAATAGTAAGTTGAAAAAACTTACTAAAATCCAAGCTTTCTTTGATTTTTTCTTTCTTTCTCAAGCTTCTTTGGCTTCATCAATGGAGTTTTTCTTTTAAAGTGTATTAGGTTAACTTCCAAATGAATGAAAAAATATATACTTGTATCAAAATGGCCTGGGCCGAAATTCACTAAAGGAAATACAAGTCTTTAATTTCAATTTCATTTCACTTTACATTTAATTCAACTTGATAAAATATCTTAATAACACTTTATAGATATTTATATTAAGTCAACAAATGCAACTAAGAAGAATATAACTCTTATATTTAAGTGTTATGGCCGAAATTAAAGAAAATAAAGGAAAAAGATATTTTTAATTTTTAAACATTTTGAACAAATATCTTAAGAAGTCAAATCAATTGACAACCTTTTCCTTTAATGTAAAGTCAAACATTTACACTTATAATCATTTCCTAACTATAATCATTTGGTGATATATTTTATATTTTAATTATATTAATCATTTAACAATTAAATAATTAAATAATTAATTAAATACAAATATATCAAAGTATGTATATATTTACTTTAAATATCTCAAATACATATATTGATGATATATGTCAAATACCTTTATTTGACTATTTATTAATGTGTATTTAATAATATCATATATTTAAATACAAATACACATTAATTAGGAAATGAGGTTCGGCCCGTTCGCATGTATTTTTCGTTTAACGATTAAACTTTATAAATAATCATCATTATTCATAAATGTTGCTCTAGTGCTCTACGAGTATGTTTCATTATTGAGACTCTCTAGATTCAGGTATATCCGTCACGAAATCCAATTTCGTGTCCATAATCTATCCACCCGTAGATTATGACGATCACAGATAAACTAGCTGAATCATAACAGGTCGAGGTCATTGCATACGTATAATCCCTCCGTCACAGGTATCCAGATAATCCCAGAGATATAGATGTAAACGTCAAATCTCTATAGGTATTATCTCGTCGACGTATCTATTAGCAATCTCTAAATAACACTCGAACTTACTTCTGATATATATTGTGGCCACAGATTTAACAGACTGCTAATATATATGGACTACCTATGCTCTGTACACAGAACTGACGGATCCTATCTTGACGCACACAGGATATCCTGAGGATCGATCCACACCCAACGAACAGGCGGAGGTCTGATCTAAATAGATCGGTGACGTGACTCTGCCATCTAAGTGTGGAGGATGTCTCATACATCCACAGTGGTGTCTCAAGTCGAAGGACCACTATGCTACTCAACCCGAGAAAATTCTTATTGACGTTGGCGTACCATCCATTAAGAATCTTCGGTGAGCCGTTCAGTGGTTTATCCACTATAAACACCTACACTTCTATACGAGTCTCCCTAGACTCATGGTTCATTAGGATAAACCGTCGGACCAAGTCTCGATATACGACATGTACTGGTCTCAACGATTTGACTAACCGACCGTGTTAGCAAATCTTGACCAGGAACTATGTTTGATATATACATATAGCAGTGACACTCCCAATGTCAATTACAAACTAACTTTGTAACTGTGTACTGCATTATATATTATCGGGCCTTTGTCTAATATATACATATCACTAAACACATTTAGTTTCAATCTAATCGTAATAAGATCGAATACGTATATAAGAACAAGAGGTGCAACCATAAATAAGTAATATTATGGAATAAGGGGATGTTCGTATTCATGAATCAGACATAAATACGGTCCGGATTGGCGCTCTAAGCACCAACCCCAACAGTTAAGGACATCTATTAGTATCTTAAAGAACTAAAGATGCTATCTTAAACTATGGAGAAGGGAAACTTGAAGTGACTGGGATCATGGCTTTGCAAGTTTCCAAATGATTAAATAATACGGTACTATTAAGTGTTGAACACTGGGACAGTGAGCTGGAAATATTCCGAGCAAGATAACTGTTGCCGAATAAACACAATGCGGATTATTGCTGCAGATGAGGCAGCAAAAGAAGCCATTTGGATCGAAATAAATCTAATTAGATTAGATATAGTTCTGTTAGTAGCTGAGCTAGGCGTCCGCACAGGCTAAGGAATTGAAGGTCTCATCGACGATCCAGATATAATACTTCGATATTCATCTGATTCGTTCGGATCATACATCATGGCGATGTGATGATCGTGTAAATCGCGTCAGACGATAATCATGCAAATCCGCTGACGAAAATCCTTTCTTAGCATTTGAGCGAACCGTACATAGTTCGGTGTTAGCACTCGAGTGCTCTATGTGCCAATTGGGAGATTGTTGGATAATATGACACATACGGCAATATTTGTACATATCATGGTGTTGTTGTACAAATTAACTATGTGAACAAGGAAAATTGCACTCTCATCATTTGTGATTAGATCACCATAGATATATAATAGAAGAGAGAGGTCCCTATGATTAGTTCCTGGATTGAGAATGATATGAACAGTATCAATCCCCGAAGGAGTAATCATTAAATATCCCTAGCCGGAGTATTATCGAGACTGGACATCGATAATGCGGAATAGGCTAGTATTTCACTTGTGTGCGTTGTGAGGGCACAACGGCATAGTTCTCATATATATAAGTAGAGATACGTATGCAAGTGCGATAGGAGGTCGTGTTTCAACCGATGGTACGGGAAACAGCTTCGCTCTGGATAGACCCCTCGTAATCCCATTGGTTATTATGACTATGTGTCTATGGGAGGCCGAAATCAAGGTAGGTGTGTATAGTCTTAACCTGAGACTTACATCGCTAATACTTACGATAATCGATAGACTTTGGTCTTGGTGGTACAGGGCTTTAACCGGTTCTCGTACACCACTTCTGGTCTGGTTTATCAGAGAGTCGTAGTGTATTGGGTGTGATGTCGAGACGGAAGTATCACTTCAGTCATAGAGGAGATGATGTCACGCAGGAATACGGTACTAGTGCTCTTGAGTGATCGCATCCAATCGGGATATTGTGACCAAGTTCATGAATATCCGATTATAGAGACTATGTTACCAGACATCCGATATGTGTTCGGACGGGCAGACACTTATCCAGCCCCAGCCCTAGCACGTGACTATCCGATACTGGGCGATAGGCACGATACAATGGTATACTACGCTTGATACAGATCTTAATATTCTTAAATGGATATGTCCGGAGAATTGGGTAGACTTGGTGCTTTGCTAGGAGTCGAACTTGTCTCGTAAATCGGTAGAACGTAGTACATGGTACGTACGTGATTCGGATACTCCGACCACCGCATTTACTGCCAACTTATCCGGGATCTCATGGGGCCGCTTCCCGAGATAATCCACCGATGACGCAATAAACTTCGTCTCGCACTCTTAAATATCTGGGATTATATAGAAGAAGAGAAAATAATCTAGGATTAATTAACAGAGATATTTTATCTAGGATTAAATATCGTCTAGAGAGAGATAACGATTAATTGGATTATCGATTAAATTATATATTCGATATATTAAACGAAATTAGATTTCGACGCAAATTGAAATTGGATTTTAATTCGGGCGAATGAATTAATTTAGAATTAATTCGTTAGCGACGTGAATAGTGATTCGCTAGGCGTAATCATTTAATTACGACGCAACGGAAAGTTCGTAATTTGGAATTAGCGAACCCGAAGCCCGAGTGTGATTGCGAGCGCATTCGTATTCGAATTCGAGTGCAGCATCGCAAGTCGCATCAAGCGTCAAATCATTAGTCGCATCAAGCGTCAAATCACTTGTCACTTTGAGTGATGTGATATGACAAGTTGTTACTTTAATAAAGTGATGTTTGATGTGAATAGTGATAGACAAGATGTGTGTATTGATGGCTTTTTTTGTTTGACTTTTTAAAAAGCAAATTCAAGTGAAATTCATTTGAAATTCACTAAAGTGTATAAGTTACACTTAAAAAGCAAATGCAAATAACTTTACACACTTTCATCATCTCTCCATTTCTCTCTCAATAGCTCACGCCCAAAACTGCATAAGTGGACTGTTTTGAACCAGAATGGCGGAACAGGGAAGCCAAGAGTTGGGTTTTCATGGTGAAAATCCAAGTGCTAGCACACTTACGAGACTTGCGAAGGTGGTAGGGAGGTTCACCCATGAGCGGGACCCATTCGACGAAGTTTGGAGCTTCGAAATGAGACCCGAAACTGCCCAACCAGTGAAGTGAACTGCTGCAGTGGCGCCAACCAAAACAGTGAGCTTTGTGGCTTCAACGTCGTCGTCAAATCGACTCAACCGACTGATGTAAGTATTCCGCTATCTTCGTTGGTGTATTCACTCATTAATTTCATGTCTTGTTTGATCTTGGGACCTAGATAACCAACCAAGTTGCACGTCTCCATGAAAAATATGTATAAATGTTCAACCCTCTTTCAAATGCATTTATTGAACATAATTGAGGTCATTTTTCCCTCACGTGCAACCGTTATTTTATCTGCCTTGTATCACTGGATATGTAAGTTGATCCACTCAATGTATGAGATTGGCCGCTTTGATATCATGTTAAAATTCATGAACTTAAATCAACCCCAAAACGAGCTTTTGGTTGAGTTCACCCTATGAATATGAACCACTAGGAACATGTATATCTGACATTGAGCATTGGACGAGATTACGAATGCCGGGGGACGGCTTAAGTTCTTTCGGAGCCTTAGGCAAAATTTTTTATTGAGATCTTGTTAAATTGGAGATATTTTTAAAAAGGAAAATAATAATAATATTTGTTATGAATATAAGAAGGTCAAGATAAATGTTTTACTAAAATATAATAACTTCATAATTTTATACTCCACATTAATTAATCAAATAGGGAAATTTTGTTATTTTTTACCTAAAATTTATAATAATTTTATAATTCATTTTGTACAAATTTTTAATGGGGCCTTGTATTTAGAGTGAGTCCCTAAGCGACTGTCTAAATGGCTAAGGGTCGAGCCACCTATGACCAACACGATACAGAAATAGCTCCTTGAAAAATGATGTTCGAAGATGCATGCTGTCTAAATATCTCTCAAAAATTCCTAATATGTTATAACTTGATTTAGCTCCGTATGGTGGCGATCTATAACGAGTTTTAGTTTCATTCAATAAAACTTGCCCTAAAAATAATTATTATCGAATTATTATTTGGTGGGTTGATGTTTCTAATAAAGTGACAGGGAGGTCTAATTTATTTATTTTATTTTAAGAAAGAGAGTAAATTAAAATCCAGTTGCTATCTAAATACAGGACAGGAAAGGACCACTAAATCGAAGAAGCTTTTATATCACAGCAACTTTAAAGGAATCCTTTAAACACCAAGTTGCAATTCGTCCTTTAATGGATTCTTGGATCTAGTGACACGTTGGATATATCAAGAAGCTCATTTCAGTCGTTGTCAGTCCTGTCTATCTTCAATCCTTTTCAAACCTCATAGATTTCTGAGATTCAGCTTCTTTCTTCTGAATTTTTTTTTTTTGTTTCCCTATTTGTTAAATAACATAGATTCTTCCATATATATGCTTGTGATCTACCTGCTGCTTGTAGCCCTTCAAATGGATTTACAGAGTTGTAGAATAAACATGATCAGTTACCTAATTGTTTAAGTTTTAGGCCATATCTATATATACTCAAGGAAGGCATTGGATTAACCTACCTAAAACTGTTAGGGGACCGTGGACTGAAACTAATATGCAAGTAAAGTGAAATTGAAAACAATTGTTAGTTTAGGAGGCGTTAGCCTCCTATATAACAATACAATAATAATTAAGAGACTGAGCCTACCATTGAATAATATAATAATAATTATGAGACTTAGTCTACTTGAATTTTACAATTTCTCTCTAAACACAAGGAGTGAATTATGAAGCTTAATCTACCTGAATTTTACAACCTTTCTCTAAATATAAGGAGTGAACAATCTCACAAAGCTAGTCAAGTGCACTCGTGCTTGCTGCGTAGTACTAGATGAGTTGTATTAGGGTCTGCCCCGGCTGGGCTATACAAATTCTGAATTTTAATATATGAAAATATCTCACTCGGTTGAGACAGTTAAATTTTGTATTTTCTAGCTACGTCGCTATAGTTTACTGAAAAAAAATGTAATTTTGGTAGCATACAACATATTCAGATAAACTTGACATGAACAACAACATTAGTGGGTTCGAAATTCTTGTGCGCTTTTGCATGCGCGTTTCACGAGCTCCATTTTCTGTATAAAACTCTAAACGTGATTGCTATGGTAACCACTAACAAGATTCCTGCTGTTTTTGTCTCTATAGTTTCAACAACTACATGTCTTACTTATCATCATTTTAAGTTATATCATACAAAAATATTATTTTGTCCTCTGAAAGTTAAATCCAATTTTTTTAGAAGGAACAATATGGATGTTTTAAATAAATTTTAAGAGTACATGACCTAATTGGATAATTAACTCAGAAGTAATAAACGAGCATTTATTATTTATAGTTTTTCCCATCAATAGAACATTATCTTCACATATACACATTGAGGTTATAGTAAGGATATACTTAACTTATTAAATTCTTTATCTCACTAAAAGATAGAGAAAATACATATTTCATTACAGTTTATCTTTTAGTATACCGAAATAAGTATTTTTTGATCTTTTAGTTAGATTATCAACCTAATAAGTCGATGATTTAGTTGATGAGTGGTTAACTATTCCTCTTAATTACCCCTTAAATGAAGAATTAATCCTTCAGCACCTTCATAGAGATTAGATTTCGCTTGACGGAACACCATTGACTAGGCCTCGTAGGAGATGAGAACATGTATCGAAGGCTGATAAAACTATGCTCTAAATTAGTGAGCACAAAGCATGTATGTAGGTTGTGAGAATTAGGCCCAAAAGGAAATAATTTTATGAATTCTTTATTTATTCACGTGAAATCAAGACAAACTTTAAGTAGTTAGAAATATTTTGACCAAATGAGCTAACATTTGTATGATGTAAAACAAACACACAAAAAGTTCAAAGAGATTAAAATTTCAAATTAACTTAAGATAAATTTTTTTGACTCAAGTTAGTTGAGTTAGTGAAATTTCTTATATAGAAATAAGTGGTATGGGTATAGAACTCCGTTCATATGGATGAGGAGAAAATAGAATTGCTACCAGATTTGAACTTAAAAAATCTAAGACAAGTTCTCTTCTAATAGATACGAGATAATAACATGTTGGAATCAGGATATAAATATATAATTATTAATAGAAATTATGATATCAAAAAAGCAAATTTCCACTTCTTCTTTTTTGGAAAGAATAATTCAACTTCTTAATCATGGAATTAATTATTTTAAATAAGTCCGCTCTAAAATTGGTGTGATAGAATTTGAAACCTTAACTTTTGTTTTACCACAAGAGACAAATCAACTGAGTTGAATCAGTTGATTCTTCCAACATAATCCTGAAATAAATATTATAATAAAAATTAAAGAATGACCCTAATAAGATTATTATATGACTTCATAACTCCGTCTAATTATCAATCTGCATTCAGTAGAGAGTAAGGTTGAGCGTGGTAGAGAGTATTGTACTAAGAATCTAAGCTAATTTATAAGTTGTGGAACAAAAGCTGAAGTATAAGTTAGTGTATAAAAATAATCTCATGTTGTGAGATTATAATTTTATGAGAGTATAAACTAATATTAACGCTATCATTAACTATTTGTTTACTGTAAAATTTAAATGTTAGCTTTTAAACTTACCAAATTTTACACCAAACAATGCCTACATTTAATTTAATATAAGTTTTACCTAAATAAATATTTGCTTATGTCTTATTATAAATAAATAAATTAATAACCCCAAGGGGTTGCATTAATGGTAAAAGCCTTGGGTTTGGGTTGTTTGCTCCATCTCAGGTTTAAGTTTCGAATTCCACTAAATACATTTCCTCCTGCTCATGCCCCTGATATAAAAAGCCAACGACTTACTCTGATCTATGCTGGGAAACTTCTGAAGGCACAAGGTACAGGTCCCGGGGATTAAACGGGGTGCGCATAAGCTGTCCCGCACACCCCGTTTACCAAAAAAAAATTATAAATTAATCAATCCTAACAACATGTATATTACCAATGTGCACTTCAAAAAATCTTCAGTGGGTGAGTTCAAAATAGAAAATAAAGTTTAATTACTCTACTAATTTATCTATTTAAGTCTCGAATGTCCATGCTAGAAGGCTAAGGGTGCGTTTGATAGAAAGTATTGTACTGAGAGTATAAATTAGTTTATAAGCTGTAAACAAAGCTAGAGTATAAGTTAGTTTATAAGCTCTTTAGGGTGTTTGGTTAGATATAGAGTATAAACTATATTATAAGTTGTCAAATTACAAATAAGACATATAGAAAAAATTTACACACAAACTTGTATATCAGGAGGGCAAAATTATAAAATTATGACAAACGTTTTAAATTAATCTAGTTTTTTTAACGTTGATTTATGCTAGCCTTAACGTTGCGTAAATGATACGTTTGGTGATGAGCGTTAACGCTAGTATTAAAATTCTACTCGCCGCTCCACCAAATGCAGCCTAATAATTTTAAGTCCGAAGATTAATAATTATATGAGTCATTTATTCACTCAAACCATCATAAGGAATCGAATCCAATACGTACTTTACGTTATTCTTGATTCCTTAATTATATTAGTAATATGTGATCATAAATATAAGATCTTTAGTCATCTCAGTGAGGTGCTATTTGTTTTTATATTTTAAGTCCGAATAGAACTTATTTTAAAACATTTGCATTATTGTTTGTTTGTTTTTTTTCAAAAATACCACTTATTTTTAAATACTTCGTCTTAATAGAAAAGGTTAGAATTTATTACTTTTGTCTTTAATTTTAAAATCTCAAATATAATCCTTTATAATATATTTATTTCTAAATTATAGTTAAATATAATTTATTACGTTATTGTTAATATATAGAGATGACTATTTTTTAACTTTTTAACTTTAAATAATTTGAAATCATATTTTATATGTCAAATAACCTTTTGAGCTAGCTTATATGATTAAATGACAAAAGAAAAAGAAAAATCACTTCTATAGACAGATAACATTATATATGTTAAATAAAGTAAATATGTTTTTTTTATTAAGATGTTGAGGTGTTATCATTAATTAATGTGTGTGTATATATATATATGTATGTATGTCTATATATACACACATACACACATACATATATGGTATTTTAATTATACTTTCCAATTATTTTAACTTATAAAATCTATACCAATTATGTATATTACTTATAATGACATAAATATCAAAATATCACATTCACATGTTTTTCATTTAAAACTAAAATAAACAGACATTTAAAAAAGAAAAACAAACATGTTATTCATAACACTTATATTATCAGACGTTTAAAAAAGAAAAATAACTTGTCATTCAGATATTTTTATTACCCAAGTATCAATATGTTAAAAATAGAGATTATTTTCACTTCAATTATGTATATATCATGTAAAGTCCGACCCAAATAGTTAGTTATTGTTCGTTTTGATAATATAGGGATTGACCCAGTAACCTAACATCCTGGGGCCTCATGGTTTTGTTCATGACACGAAGACAAACCCATCCAAAATACCTCTAAGTAGTTGAGAGAATTCTTTATTTATAAGTACATATCCAAACTCTAGACTAAGTAATATGATATATTACATGTCAACGAAGGGATCTAGCTGGCTTTAGACTAGCCCGAATTTTATTGCTTAAATGCATTCCTCAAACAAGTTCTATTTTTTATCATCACTTTCTTATTATATTATAGAATTACAAAAGGATGATTCGGATCTAAGAGATCGCTCCCACACAGTGTATGATATTATCTGCTTTGGATCTTTGCCCACACAGTTTTGTTTTTAGATCCACCCAAAAGTTATTATACTGTTTGATAAGGATTTCATGATATATAGCCAAGCAAATTTTTTCTAACGGTGTTCAAGGGGCGTGGTTTGGTGGTGTAGGGCTCAGATTTCACATTGAGGTGTTGGGTTCGAATCCAGGGAGTGCGTTTTTTTGTAAGAATTTGAGACAGTCGGGATTTTATCTGCTTCGCTTAAGCCCAAAACGGGTGGTTTGGCGGCGGGATTTCCAACGATTCCAAAAAAAATATGTTTCTAACTAGACGGTGTCTGATTTTGATACCCCTCACCATTGAGTGTTACAACTATTCTTAGCCATCTAATGAGAAATTATTTATAGAAACTTAAAAATTAACTCAATAATCGAGGGTTGTCACTCACTTATACTAGCCGATGTGAGATTATTTCCTTAACCGTTAAGTAAAATAGTAATATAGGTCTACTCATGTATTTGTTGGCTCTAATACCATATAAAAGCGTATGACTGCGACAACTCATACTCATTACAAGTTGCCCCAAACTTATATACTTTGCCTACGAATGATTTTCATCCAAACTAGAATTATTTCCTTGACACATATGGTATACATACTCACATAATAACACTTAATGTGAGAATAAAACATTGTTGTGATCAATAACTATAAAAAATCAAAACCCAAGAATTCGATAGCGTTAACGTTTACTAGCATATTACAAACTTTCACCTATTAAAACATATCGTCTGCAGATATAACTGTATATAATAAAATTAAAGAAAAGTGTTTCAGTTTCTTACTTGCATTGAGGAAATCCCATATGGATCGTGCAGCTTGCTGTGATGACACAAAACTTAGGTTCCTTCCTTGTCAGGATTGCTTTCAGCATGCCCGAGATTTACATTTAATGAAAAGGGTTTCACTTGTGAGCTGCTAGTTGCAAGAGAATTAATAGGCATAAAATTATTATGCTGTGATGATGAACTTGAGCTCCACAATTGTAAATGATGATTTATTAATTGTCTTGAGGAGTGATCATTGGTGGTAGCCTCTTGTGCATATGTTGGAAAAAGTGATGGCATTGTTGCAGCAGGTGGGCAGAATAGCAAGTGATGATGATGATGAGACCCAGATGGGGATGAGAAAGGATTGCTGTAGAGTAGTGCATTTTGATCTGCTTGTTGCTGGGACACAAACTGATCATGGCCTGATGATCCAAATTGTGATAATGATAAATTTGCAGGATCCCAATGGTAGTAATAAGGGTTTATTGATGGCATTGCATTTTTATCTTCATGACCTCTTTCAACTTCCTTGCCTTTAGCCCTCATTAATGATGATGCCTCTAAATCCCAGTACTTATTTGATTGATCTTGATCCCCATTATCATTATCAACATTAGTACTGTTGATTTTGATCCCTCCACCTCCATCAAAGAAAGGATAAAGAGAAGAGGTACTTGTAGTGTCTGATTGTAGCGTCGCCATCATCTGCTGCTGCTGCTGATGATGATGAAATTGATGATGACGACCAAATAATCCTTGAGGAATTCGAAGTGGAGGAAGCTTATCAATATCATGTTTAGTGACATCAAGCAACCAATCTATGACCTTGCTTGGCTGGCTTAGCCCCAGCCGGTCTTGAAGATCATACAATTGGATTGCTGTCGGCACTGAAAGCCTTATCCGTCTGTCTCTTATTCCTCTTATGGTGCATACTTTGCTGTGTCGGTCTTTGCCTCCAAAGGATCGCGAGACGTGTACAACTCTGGGGTTCCTGAATCCTGACCATTGCCTTGAAGAACTCGATAATGGTGGCTTGGAGATCAACTTCCTAATTTCATTTATGTCACCCTCTTGCTTTGCTTGCAAACCTTTTTCTCTTGAATTTGATATCATCTTTTTGTTACTCCTCTCATCATCCAGCTTCTAGGAATCTCTAAACCAACAAGCAAGAAAAAAAAAAAAAGAAAAAAAAAAAAAAGAAAAAACAAGCATCATCTACTAAATTTTTTACTCTCTTTTCTTTTTGAAAAAAAAAAAAAAAATTAAAGGCCTCAACGATGAGCAAAGTATCAAAGCAATTACTACTTGCAACCCAAGGACCAAGAGATTGCCAATGGCCTATGTTTAACGAACCTCATCAATAGAGCTTTATTAATAAGGAAAAGAAATAAATAGTCTCTGATACAATAAAAAGGAAAGGACAAGCCTACAATAGTCTGATTCAACTATTGGTTTACTGAAACTTTTACTTCTAAACAATGAGATTTCATGAAAAATGTTTATTTACTTTTGATCTGCATAGTGTGAGAAAAAATTGAGTAAATACATGCCAGAAACTTATTTTGCTTCTATTTTAGGCTTTCACAAAAGATAATTTAAGAGGTAATAGAAGTGAAATATTTCCAAAAATCACTGTAAATCAAAACAATCAATTTATGACCCAATTCAGGAAATAATCACACTGAAAATCATGCATATAAGCTTGTTGATGTAGCATGAACTTACATAAAGCAGAGAAGTTTCCGACAATTAGCAGCTGATACGAATAAATTTTGTATTCTTGATTGGCTAGCACGTCGTGTCTAGGGAGGAGGAGGAGGAGCTAGCTCGAGAGGTAAATTGGAAGTCATAGCACCATGGAAAGCACTTAGGTTTGCTCTTCAATTTAACTGGCCAGCCTGCTGTGTAGAATAGTTGGATTGTTTGAAAATGAAATTTTATACCAGAGACTAAAATTTTAAATAGGGAAAGGAAAGATGCTGGGAATTTCACCTCGGCATGTTGCCCTTATAATGGGGAAAAAAAATAAAAGGAGTGGCATATCTATAACCATGTGGCAACTGTTTATGTTGACACATCCAATTAGATTATCCCTACTAATAACTTCCTCAAATCTCTTCTTATTATTTACTAATTGAGCTGCCTTAGTTAATAAAACCCTAATTTGGGATCATGTACTTTTGTTATTTGAGGAAGATGTTGAGGAAAATATCATTTATCAGCTGAGATGAATGAATGAGTTTAAAATATAAATATTGTACAACCCTTTACTCTCAAATTAATTTTTAGGTTGAGTTAAACTCATAAATTTCAACAGAATATCCCAATTGATTAGTAAACTAGGTTTAACTGGATAAAATGCTATTAGTATTCAATTAGAACTTGTAATTAACTAACGAATGAATAAGATAAGTCCTGCTCATGTGTGGCTTTCAAAGTTGTGTGGTGTATTCAACAAGGAATTCAATCAGAGAGACTAGATGACAGATAACAATAAGCTATAATAATATTACCCTATAGGACTATAGAGGAGGGACCAACATATACATATTGCTTCTTTAAAGCATCTACACTCAGTAGAAAGAAAGAAAGAAAAATGGACCACCCCATATGTAATATTGGCAGCAGCTGTGAGATTTTTCACTAAGCTACCAGTCTTACAATATTAGGTCAGATTATGATTAATTTTTATCAGTGATGATCAAATCTAAACATTCCATTTGCAATGAACTATATGATATGTGTTTGTGTGTGTACCACAGTGAAATGCAGTCCACAAACATGCAGTGAAATGTTGTGCCCTAACTTCAAAATCCAGCCAACTTTTACTCTTTTTTTAGTAAGATCAATTCTGGGAAACCTGGGAAACCCTAAAAAAGTTGTTTTGTTTCTCCTACAATAATTCACGTGTTAGATAATGAAAGAAAGTATTGAATTCACTCTATAATATATTTACAATGTAGGGACCTTTATATAGGCTATATAGAAAAGCAAAATAGAAAATGAATCTTATAATTATGTATAATAATAATGAATATACGAAAACTTCATATAATAGATAAATATAATAAAATCACAAATCCTAAGGATACTAGGAATTCTATCTTCGAGATTGATTCCATAATATAGGGATATTATTTCCTTAATATTATTTCCATAATAATATTTCCTTAACACTCCTCTCAAACTCAAGCTGGTGACGAAGGAACAAGCTTATGGTTGCATCTTGAAATCGAAGAGCGGAATCCTAAAATTGGAAACCTTGAAACTTGGAGGCTGGAAATTGTTAGATAATTAATGAACTTTAACCTACAAAGCCTGAAGGGGGATTCGAAGTCCAAGAGAGAGTGAAATCCTGACATGATCTAGGCCGACAACAAAGCAAAAGACCCATTACAAGTACCAGAAGGGCCAATTACGAGGCAGAGGACCAAAAGACTCAGAGAAGCAATGACGGGATTAGATCAGAGTTTTATGGCTGATTGCAACAAACAAATAGAGAAGCATGTGGGCTTCAATAGAGAGGGCCCAAAGCCACTTCACTTGGCCCAAATCAGTTTTGAATGAAGCTTCACAGGCCTTTGAAGACGTGAAGACTTTGGTATTTTTGTAATTTAGCCTTTAGGAGCATTGTTGTCTTTATGCCTTTAGGGTTTCTCTTTGTAACACTATTTAAGCTTTCTTTCTTTTTCATTTTGAAAACAATCAACGAATTTGAGAGAATATTACAGCTTTATGCTTTTTAGCTATGGCCAAATTCTTGTAAGAGAGGGATTCCCCTTTTTAAGTTAAAATCGACTTATCTAAGTTTGGCCGACTTATCTAAGTTTGGCAAACTTAGTGGCT
>SKCR01034703.1:0-109677 GCA_019454045.1 Zanthoxylum bungeanum
CTTGAGAACTAATGGAAGTCAATGATAAAAATGTAATTGGAGAGGTTAATGGATTTTATACCTAGCTCATTTACGAATATTTTATCGATGATCATTGTATAGGTAATGACTATATCAATAGACATATACTTTGAGTAATTAATTCTATAATTCTGAAAGTGCAATTCTGGGAATCTAGTGGAGTTACTCCAGAATAAATAATTTCGTTTGATTAATAAAATAGTTTATAATTAATCAACAGAATTATTGGAACTTAGAATTATTGGTCTATCGGTCTCCTCGTCGTCTTTTATCACTGTTTGAAAGATAATAATTGCGAAAAAAATAATTTTGAATTATTTTACACTCTAGTTATTTTATATAACTCTTGTTTGGAAATTATGAAAAAAGTTATCTTAATATATATTTATCAATAGATAATGTATATATTTATTAATTTATGAAAATTAATATTTAATTTATTTGATTAATTAAATTTTATTAAATGAGATAATATTTTCAAAAGTTGAAAATTTAAAAATCATTTTTTGATAATTAGAAAATTAATATTTGATTAAATAAATATTAATAAGATAATATGTTATTCAAATTTATCTTAATTTCAAAAGTTGAAATTATGATAAAAGAATTTGAAATATAAAATATTAAAACTATTTCATAAATTAAAAGATAAATATCAAATAATTTTATCTTTCAATGGATAAAGATAAAGTGATTTTGTTTTGTTTTGTTTTTGATATAAAGAAAAGCAAAAAGCCATCCAAATTTTAGAATTTGGCGGATGATAAAAAGCAATTCAAGAGAGATCAAAAGAAGTGAAAAAACGTGTGCGGGAGTGAGAGAGGAATTTTATTTTTTTATTATTATTTTTTTTTGGTTTTGAGAAAACCAAAAGAAAATAACAATAAAGGTTTGTCTCATATATTAAGTACACAAATCCTTCAAAAAAAAAATTTCACAATTATTCTCACGCTCACATGTGCCATTGGAGGTGAGAAGATAAGAAAATGAACATCGTGGTTCAAAGAATCGTGATTCAAAGAGATCCAGATCTACATGTATATTTTCTTCTTAAGATCTAATTATTTTTATATTATTAATATACTATAAACTACGGATCCGATTTTTCAATGTTCATGCAAATAATTTTTTTAAGATATGGACAGGTTTCCGCTTCGCATGAACTCTGAAAACAACAAATGTACCATTAGGGTGCGTATGACACACTGTATTGTATTAAGTTGTATTGTATTATTTAATGTATAGTGTATTGTATTAATGTGCATTGTAATAGTATTGTATTATATTAATGTTGTACAACGTTTAGTACTACACTATACTGTATTAAAACTATTTTTATTTTAATATTAATTTTTAAATATTTAAATATATTTTTTTAATATTAAATTTAATATTTAAATATTTAAATAATATTTTTTTAATATTAATTTTAATATATTAATATTTTTATAAATATTTTAATATAACTATTTTAATAATCTTTTTTCATATAATAATAAAATTTTATATTTATAAATCTTTTAATGTTACTATTTATTTTACATTTCCTTTTCTAATATTTTTATACTCTTAATATAACTCCAAATATCTTGATGCTTCGAACACAATTTCTTTGCCCCCTTATATCCTTATAAAACCTTATTTTACTATTATCTTCTTACAAAATCTTATAATTTATTATATTTTATTATAAACTTTGTATTTTACTATATTTTCTATTAACCAAAACATAGTGAAATGAATATATATAAAAATATATTAATAAAATATTATACCCTAATATTTGAAAGAAACCACCACTGACCAAATCTACATAAATATCATCTATATTCTAAGAGGCACTTTTTTTTTTTTTTTTTTTTTTTTTACACAATTGAAACATATCCTGAATCATTTGTTTTCTTTTCACATGGTATAATGTTTGTCAGATATTTAGGCTGTACAAATGTTGATTTTTTTTTTTTAATAAGAAATTAATTCTATTTGGGGTAATCTATTATACTACCATTATTTCATATATAAAATTTAAACCTAAAATAAATTTATAATCACTTTCCTGAATTGAGCAAATGGTGCTATCATATGTTAAATGAAGAAATACTTCACCTAAGTTGACATGGACACAATCATAAAATAAACCTAAATTTTATACCGCATGATAAAGCAATGATTTTAGATAAATGACAATGACATCAAAATATTCATATAGCTGACTCCATCAAGTGGGAAAATGTGTTGTTTTGTGTGGTTTTATAAGTTGAAATAAAAACTTTGATAAATAAATTTTTATAATAATGTCAAGAAAAATATATTATCAAAAGGAGATTCTTAAAGGAGATATATTAATATATCGCTTTGATATACAATATTAATTAAGAAATAAACTAATATATAAATATTGTAATGAGAGTATAAATTAACTTATAAACTCATTAAATTCTATGCATAAATCACAAGTCTCTGAATCTTTAACTAAAATAAAGCTTTGTTGACCCGTTTTGCATATAATAATTAGAAAATTGTGAGAGCGAGATCAGGAAATTTATTTATTTTTATTTATTTATTTATTTTAAAATCTATTTTCTCATATGTATTTTAATGTAAGTTTGGTATAAATATGTGCGTTGCGATTGTGGATAAAACAACTAGTAGGGATGACAAAAATCCATAAAATAGGGCACTCGGAGACCCTCCCCAGTTGAAGAGGAGATGAAGATGAAAAATTGAAAAAAATAACGTTGGGGACGATAAAAATTTAATACTAATATCTTATTCAGGAAGAAACGGGGATTAGACAGAATTCTCATCCCTTCCTCATTACCAATTTAAGTTTTAATTTATTTATTTTTAATTTTTTAATAAAATATTCAAATTTTTATTTATAATTTTCTATAGATGTAATAAAAAATATCTTAATATATATAAAAATATATAAATTATAAATAGTATAAAAGTTTCAATGAAATAATTATATATAAAATTAATTTTTAATGAGAGATAAATCATTTTATTAAGTTACAAACTAAATAAAAAGATAGAAAATATAAATTTCAATCTTCTATATAAATTGTAATTTGGGTAATAGATATTATGATTTTTAAATATATATGCTTGAATTCTGAATAAAGTAATAATTCAACTAATATATTTTTCAATTACTTAAATTTATTTTAAGAAAAAATTATTTTATTATTCGGGGATCTCACCCCTCCCATGAAACAATTACGAGGAGACAAGGAAAGGACAGAAACATTCGTAGATGAATATAAGAATGTCCATTCCATCCACTCCACTCCATCCCTAACAACTAGCCAGCTTCTGTTATTTTCTTAAACTGCTTCCAAGGACAATACACAGTAGAAGTAAACAATATTTGTTCCAACAAAAACAGAGCTATAAATACATATACCAAAAAACAAGTTCTGTTCTGTATATATTTGTACATTTTTGCATAGGAACAAGCGCGAAAATCGATCCCAACAAAAACTACAAAAAGTGACATGCAAATGCTTTCAAGGACAAATCTTAATTCCCGATATGCTTTCCATACGAATCCATGATGATGATAAAGCTAACTAATATGCTTTCCATACGAATCCATGATGACGCTAAAGCTAACTATTTTAAGGTATTTGTTGAGTCATAGATTCCTATGAAGTGGGGAAATGTCTCTCAAAACTTGAGATAGAAGGAAGGAGACTTGCTCAGTTGCATGATCTAACCTCTCCTTGGACTTGGCAGATTCGGAAACTAGAGATGATACCAAGCTTTGCAAAAACTGAATCCGTTCTGCATGATCACTTGGAGAGCTTTGAAGAAGCTTTACAGAATGTGTGCTGACGTAGAGGAAGCTACTTTTCTGGGATCTGAAAGCAGTTTCCTGTTGAGAGAACACGAAGGGCATGCCCACAGAGAATTCCAGAAAACTCAAAACTGATGGCAGCTGCAACTTATGATGCCTTACAACAAGGAAGCCATTTTCCAAGGGGAAAGATGCATAATGGGCAGCCAAAACAAGTTGCTCTTGCAGCTTAGAGAAAGCAAAAGGAGTGAGGACCAAAGAGAGCACCGTTCTTCAGGGAAATGTTTCGGAGATTCTCCTGCATTGTCTGTTGTTCAGCAGCTTGATCTTTAAAATCCACAGCCACAGCCACCTGCTTTCACAAAGCTAAGTCAGCAAAATGAACTTTATTCTATACAAACAAAACTATGACGACAAAAAATAAAAGAAAAACCGAAATGACTTAAATCAGACATGTACAAAACCTGTATCACACAGTGATCAAGAATCCAATTAGAACTTCAATACATGCAAAAAACTAGTATTCCCCTAAAGTAAGAAGGATGCAAAAATTCTCAGGTGAAGACAGAACCAGGAATTATAATGATAACTAAGAAACATAAGTGTTTGAAAAATGCTCAGTGGTCAAAGAGATAAGGTTCAAGTCCATTGTGTTAACCAAGTAATTCAAGTTCTCTTGTCAAGATACAATGCTTCAGTCCACAAAGCTTTGAACCCATCCTAACATGAGTGCTTGGTACAACTAACTTGACTTGAAGTTGGTCTCAGTCAAAATTTCAATCCCATCAACAATTCAATTAGTCATGGATAAAAATGTCGAGCAATCTGATGCCACACCAGCCTCATCAAGTGCATTATTAGATAGCATACATAATAATGTACAATTTATATCAAGCTGTGACCGATAGACGAACAAGAATACTTCAAAGAAACCCAACACCAAGTGTATCCTCCTTTTGCTCATTGCTTTTGTCATCTTCAAATTCCTTTAAGATGTGATTCAAAAATAATTTTCATTTTTAGGGAACTCTCCATTCCATAAAATAAAATACAATAGAAATTAAAAGAGACAACTTACTAGTTCTACAAAGTGTGCAAGCCGGGTTTGTGCACCCAAAGACCTTTGAATGAAAGCATTAATAGCTTTTGAGTGGCCAGTTGTAGTTGTTGGGATTTGCATGCCCGACAAACAAATATGTTCGAAACATGATTGATTAATAAATTTGTGATTCTATTTTATTCCATGTATGCATTTTGATTTGCTTTATAAAATTCATGAAAATTCCGTGATTATTTATGTAGCTTTAAATTAAACATATATGTGTATGTAAAATGTTACATGCATATATGCATGAATAAAATTTAAAGAGTAATAATCAAAATTTGTCAATGACTATGATTTGAAGTTGGGAATCTTCAAATCCAAAGTCATAAATACAGTTCATTCCATTATGAATGATATAGTTTATCCAGACTATATTATGTAGAGACATAAAAATGAATGTGTTTTATATAATAAGATTATATTAGACATGACTAGATGAAATTGAAAAGTTCTAATAATTTCCGTTAAATAAAGAACATCAATTTTATCATAATGATGGTCATATATGTGATGATCTTAATTCATTATATTTAGCAGACTCATATATCATATTAATTTATTCTTTAATTTACTCGGTATGGTTGTGTATTTATTACATTTCGTAAACCTTGTATTTTGGGAATGTGTTGAATGAATAGTTGGGAATGCTAACTTGATATAATGAAATCCGTTCATAAGATTCTCTTGTTTGTTAGTTCAAGACCTGAACGATTAGCGCGTAAATTCATAAAAGTTATGAATTAATTGTTCACTTGAGAACTAATTACGAATCTGTTATGGAGGATCATTGCATAGGTAATGACTATATCAATGGACGAATACTTTGAGTAATTAATTCTATAATTCTGAGAGTGCAATTCTGGGTATTTAGTGGAGTTACTGCAGAATTAATAATTTCGTTTGATTAATAAAAGAGTTTATAATTAATCGACGGAATTATTGGAGCTTAGAATTATAGGTCCATCGGTCCCCTCGTCGTCTTCTATCACTGTTCGAACGATTATAATTGCGAAGAAAAATAGTTGAGAATTATTTAAAATCATTATGAATTATTTTACACTCTAATTATTCCATATAGCTCTTGTTTGGAAATTATGACAAATATTGTCTTAATATATTTATTAATAGATAATGTATCTATTTATTAATTTATGAAAATTAATATTTAATTAATTTGATTAATTAAATTTTAATTCAATAAGATAATATTTCAAAAGTTGAAATTTTGAAAATTATTTTTAATGAATTATCTTTGATAAATTATGGGATAATATTAAAGGATTTTATTTTGATTTTTTGAAAATCAAAATTAATAAAATCCTTAATGGATTTACTTGAGATTTTTTGATAATCAAAGAAAAAAACTAAAAAACGTAAAAGATTGATACATGAGATAAGATTCTATTTTGATCAAAAGTTGATAAAATAGAAATCTAATACAACAAGAAAAAAAAAAACGTGAGCTAGATAAATTGATTGGAAGCCACTGTTGATAAAGATCAACAATTAAAATGATACTACAACAACAAAAAAACAGAGGCTGAAGAGAGAAAAAAAAAGTTTTCTTTTATTTTTTCTTAAGTTTGATTTTGAGAAAATCAAAAGGAAACAGCATCCAGGATTCGTCTCATGTGCTGAGTACACGGATCCTTATTAAATTAGAGTATTCTTCATAATTACTTTCACGCTCACACGTGTCGTTGGTGTTGTAAATTCTTCAAAATGCGTTCATAAATAGGATATGTATATGTATATCATTGGGATTGTCAAGGGGTGTATGGGAGGTTGCAATCCTTGAAGGGTTGCTACCCACCCCAAGGGGTGCCCTGTTGGCACCCCTCCATGTCTTATAAAAGAAGGCTTTTATTCCAAATGATATATACAGAAAATATACAACAAAAAAATATCCGATTTTAAGGTTGTGTTTTCTTTTGTTTTGAGAGGAGATCCACCATTTTCTGAGTTCGCATACTTGTTAAGGAGTGCTCCTTAAATAGAAGTATCCAAGTTATCCTGGGAGAACGTTGGCAATTCGTATCCGTAGAGCACCTGTGACGGGGCCAATAAGTCTTTAAGGACGTAGATCTTCCGACTTGTGTTTATGTAATCTCAATTTCCAGGTTTGTCTTCAAGTTTTCTGGTTTTAGGGTTTTGCATCTAGATCTACTTTGGTAGTTTGATATGTTTGATTTGCATCTTTATTGCTGTTTAATGACACTAATTTTACAACAATCTTAAGAACTTATTGATATAGTGTTATTAGATAGTAATTTGCATGTTAGGGTTTGAATATTTTCTGGAAAATTCGGACTGTGCATGAAAAACCCGTAGGGCGTTCAAACGCCCGACGCACGCAAAGGCATAAATTTGAAAATTCGTAAGAACGTTCGAACGCGTCTTTAAACGCAACTCAAACGCAAGCCTTCTGTCTTAGAACGTTTGAACGCGTCCTAAACACAACTCGAACGCAAACTCTCTAGAATCATTCCGTTCGAACGCGTTCACGAACGCTATACGAACGTGAACTCTCTGGAATCATTCCGTTGAACGCGTTATCAAACGCTACTCGAACGTGAACTCTCTGGAAACAATCGTTCGAATGCGTTATCAAACGCAACACGAACGCACACACACTGGACAGTCTCGTTCGAACGTAGATACGAACGTGACACTAACGATTTGTCCTGGAAGTATCATAAATTGCAAACTTTAATTAATATTAACTTGGTTAGTCATATACTGTAAACACATTAATCTTGGTAGTATAGATTTAAGTTATTATTAAGTTGTTCAATTATCACAAGCATACACATAGTGATAAAGTTGAAATTAATTGGTTGTTGCATAATTGGTTGAGAATTTAAAGTGTAATTTTGCACAAGTAATTCCATCCAATCTTGATTGACATATATATCTACACTTATCGTATTAATTGTGCTATTGGAAGAGTGTAAATCTGGGTTTTGGATTGCTAAAAGATTCTATTGGAAAAAGTGTTTGAAGAATATTCGTTCATTCAATTTTCCTTAAGTATCTTTAGTTGAAATTCAAGGACTTGTGTTTATTGGAACTTTCGTCCATTAGAACAACAAGTGACTACCTAGTACATCACTTTGAACTAGATCATTCGTTGATCGTTGTGCAATTTGTCTTTCGTAGACTGATTGAACCCTGTTGATTTCCAGTTACAAATGGCTAGCGGAAATATCACGGTACCGGTCTCTCACGGAGAAAAGCCGGAGAAATTTGGTGGGGCAAATTTCAAACAGTGGCAGAGCAAAATGCTGTTATACCTGAAACTCTCCAGTTGGCTAAATTCCTCAAAGATCCTCCGGGTCCTGTGGAGGGTGAATCTGAATTGGCCAAGGAAGAGCGAGAACAGACTTGGATGTCTGGAGACTTCTTATGCAAGAACTACCTTTTGGGTGGTCTTGACAATACCCTGTACAATGTGTACCAAGGCATGACTTCTGCGAAGGTTCTCTGGGAATCTCTCGAGAAGAAGTACAAAACCGAAGATGCCGGACAAAAGAAATTTGTCGTGGGTAGGTTCCTGGACTACAAGATGGTAGATTCAAGGACGGTGATGTCTCAGTTGGGTGAACTGCAATTGATCATTCATGAAATACTGGATGAGGGAATGAAACTCTGTGAGATGTTTCAAGTTGCCGCTATAATTGAAAAGTTGCCTCCATCATGGAAGGACTTCAGGAGCTATCTGAAACACAAAAAGAAGCAGATGAGCCTTGAAGACCTCAGTGTTCGATTGAGAATCGAGGAGGACAACAGGATGTCCGAGAAGGCCAGCTACAAGACTCTGGAGTCTAAGGCCAACATCATTGAAGGTGTAAAGGGTAGCAAAAAGAGAAAGAACAGTGGAGCTGACTCTGGGAACAAGAAGTTCAAGGGAAAATGCTACAACTGTGGAAAGAGCGGTCATATGTCAAAGGACTGCAGGAACAAGAAGTCTCAGGACAAGGGCAAGAAAAAGAAAAATGAGGCCCATGTTACTGAAGGTGAGCAGCTGACTGATGATATCTCAGAGATGGAACTATCAGCAGTGGTAACCGAAGCCAACATAGTTGGGAATCCGAGAGAATGGTGGGTAGACACTGGGGCTACTCGTCATATCTGTGCAGACAGTAAGATGTTTTCCATGTACCAGAAGGTCGATGGCGGCGATCATCTGACAATGGGAAACTCGTCTACCTCTCAGGTGGTTGGACAAGGCACATGGTTCTGAAGATGACATCCGGAAAGGAGCTAACATTGAAGAATGTACTGCACGTTCCAGATATTCGGAAGAACTTGGTCTCGGGCTCTCTTCTTAGTAAGGCTGGTTTTAAGCTTGTATTTGTTTCTGAAAGTTTGTAATGACTAAGAATGATATGTATGTAGGAAAATGATACCTAACTGAGGGCCTTTTCAAGCTAAATGTAATGACTGTTAATCGTGCTATTAATAAAGCTAGTTCGTCTGCTTATATTATTGTGTCACAAAATGTATGGCATGGGAGGTTAGGACATGTTAATTATGATACCATGCGTAAATTAATTAACATGACCTTATACCTAAATTTGCAATTGATAGCCAACATAAGTGTGAAGCATGTGTTGAAGCAAAAATGCATAGAACATCATTTCATTCAATAGAACGCAGTTCTGAACCGCTAGAACTTGTACATACTGATGTATGTGACATGAATATTGTGCAAACAAGAGGCGGTAAAAAGTACTTTGTCACTTTTATCGATGACAGCACAAGATTCTGCTATGTGTACTTGCTGAGAAGCAAAGCAGAAGCTATTGAGAGCTTTGTACACTATAAGAGCGAAGTTGAAAATCAACTTGGCAAGAAAATCAAAAGAATCAGGAGTGATAGAGGTGGTGAATACGTTTCACCATTCGGTGAATATTGTTCTGTGCACGGAATTATTCACGAAACCACTGCTCCTTATTCTCCTCAACAGAACGGAATTGCGGAGCGCAAAAAACGAACGTTGAAGGAAATGATGAACGCCATGTTGACAAGTTCGGGTCTACCCCAGAACTTGTGGGGGGAAGCCTTGCTTTCCGCGAACTACGTTCTGAACAAGCTTCCTCACAGAAGACTAGACAAGACACCATATGAATTGTGGAAAGGTTTCGTACCTTCCTACAAATACCTCAAAGTGTGGGGGTGTCTTGCCAAAGTAATGGTTCCTAAACCTAAGAAGGTTAGAATAGGACCCAAAACTGTTGACTGTATATTCATTGGATATGCTCACAACAGTAGTGCGTATCGATTCTTGGTACACAAGTCGGAGATTCCTGACATCAATCCAATATGATAATTGAGTCAAGGAATGCGATATTTTTTGAAGAGACGTTTCCTTGTAAGGAAAGACAAATAACTGGGTCTCTCAAAAGGACAATTGACACTGTCAAGGATAGTGATCAGGTTGACCTAGAATAGATAAACGTGTAATACTGAGACAATCGAGCCTAGACGTAGCAAAAGAGCTAGAACGTCTAAGTCGTTTGGTCCCGATTTTCTGACATACTGTTAGAAAATGAGCCTCAAAGCTATAAAGAAGCCATGTCTTCTCCTGAGGCACCTCTTTGGAAAGAGGCGATAAACAGTGAGATTGATTCAATCCTACAGAACCATACTTGGGAGTTGGTTGATCTTCCACCAGGTTGTAAGCCGCTGGGCTACAAATGGATATTCAAAAGGAAGATGAAAACGGATGGATCAATAGATAAGTACAAGGCTAGACTTGTCATAAAAGGTTATAGACAAAAGGAAGGCCTTGATTACTTTGACACCTATTCACCAGTGACTCGTATCACATCGATAAGAATGCTCATAGCCATAGCAGCTATATTTGGTCTTGAAATACATCAAATGGATGTAAAGACGGCATTCTTGAATGGTGAATTGGATGAAGAGATTTACATGGAACAACCAGAAGGGTTAGTGTTCCTGGACAAGAACAGAAGGTGTGCAAACTTGTAAAATCCTTGTACGGATTAAAACAAGCACCGAAACAATGGCATGAGAAATTTGACAAAGAAATGTTGTCAAATGGGTTCAAAACCAATGAGTGTGATAAATGTGTGTACACCAAATCAACTCAAAAATGATATGTCATTGTGTGTCTCTATGTAGACGATATGCTGATAATTGGTGTAATCATGAAATGATTCAGTCTACCAAAAACGTGTTATCCAGCAGATTTGATATGAAAGATATGGGGATAGCTGATGTGATCCTAGGAATAAAGATTTCTAGGACATCAGACGGATATATATTATCACAGACTCATTATATTGAGAAGATACTCGATAAATATATCAAAGGGGATCTAAATGTGGCTAGAACCCCTGTAGACCTAACTCTTCATTTATCAAAGAATACTGGTTCAAGCATATCGCAATTAGAGTATTGAGAATATCGGAAGTCTGATGTATCTCACGAATTGCACACGCCTGATATCGCTCAAGCTGTGAATCGGCTTAGCAGATATACGAGCAATCCAGGACACAACCACTGGAAAGCCATAGTAAGAGTTTTGAGGTATCTGAGAGAAACTTCAAAATATGGGCTACATCACGAGAGATATCCTGCTGTATTGGAGGGATTACAGCGATGCTAACTGGATATCTGATACGGTGGATTCCAAATCTACAAGTGGATTTGTTTTCACACTTGGTAATGTAGCCGTGTCATGGAAATCCTCGAGGCAAACATGTATTGCCCGGTCTACTATGGAATCAGAGTCATAGGTTAGACAAACAGCGGAAGAAGCAGAATGGCTTAGAAACTTCCTGGAGGATATTCCTAGTTGGCCCAAACCGGTGCCAGCGATTAGCATACATTGTGATAGCCAATCGGCAATTGGGAGAGCCCAAAATACAACGTATAATGGTAAGTCTCGACACATACGTTGGAGACATAATACCATGTTGAGTTCTAATATGGGTCCCAAGAATCATGAAATCAAGCATAAAATTCGTATGAACACATCAAAGGAGTAAGGCGGAAACATAACTCACATTGAACGGTTTGAGATGCGAAGAACAAGATCGTTTTCTGCCTCCCTCCAAGCTCGGCAGTGGATTCCTCATGCAGTGGGCTGCTCGGTTTCACTGGTTATTGTCTCCTCCATGATCGGCCATTGATGAACACCATTGAAGCTCCAAGCTTCAAGCTTCCAAAACGATTCCAAGCTCATAAATTTGTTTCCATATCACCTATGTATAACCCATGTGTGTGCTAGCACTACTCCTTCTTCTTTGCTTCTCACTGATTCGGTCAAACCAGAATTTTTGGAGAAGAAATCGGCTTGAAGCGTGAGAGGGAGAAGAGAGAAAGAGGAGGGAAAAATGTTTTCATAGAAACCGATTGAGAGAGAGAAAATAAAGAAAAAATGCTTTATATATTTATTTCATTTTCCAAAAACAAAAAACAAATAAATAAAAGCATTTTTCATTTACAAAAAGTCAAAAAGTAAAAGCCCATTAATGCCTTTTCAACAACCACATCAATCACTCAAATCAAGTGACAACATGTCACATCACTCAAAGTGACATTTGATTTGACGCTTGATGTGACTAGCGATTTGACGCACGATTTGACTTGCGTGCCGCACTCGAATTCGAAATGCGAATGCACTCGCAAATAATCCCGGGCTCGGGTTCGTAATTCCAAATTAATGAATTTTCCGTCGCGTCGTAATTAAATGATTACGCCTAGCGAAATCACTATTCACGTCGCTAACGAATTAATTCTAAATTAATTCGTTCGCCCGAATTAAAATCTAATTTTATTCCGCGTCGAAATCCAATTTCTAATAATATATCAAATATATTATTTTATCGATTAATTCCAAATAATCGTTCTCTCTCTTTAATTAATATTTTATCCCAGATAAAATATCTCCGCGATTAATCACAGATTAATTCTCTCTCTCTTCTAATTAATCCCAGATTAATTAAGTGTGAGTCATACGTAATCGGTGAATCTCGGGAAGCACCCATGAGATCTCCGGATATGTTGGCAGTAAATACGGTCGTCGGACTATCCGAACACGTAAGTACCTCGTACTACGTTTATACCGATTTACAAGACAAGGTCGACTCCTAGCAAAGCACCAAGCCTTCCCAATTCTCCGGACATATCCATTTAAGAATATTAAGATCTGTATCAAGCGTAGTATACCATTGTATTGTGCATATCGGCCCAGTATCGGATAGTCACGTGCTAGGGCTGGGGCTGGATAAGTGTCTACCCCGTCCGAAGCACATATCGGATGCCTGGTATCATAGTCTCTATAATCGGATATCATGACCTGGTCACAATATCCCGATTAGTTGCGCACACTCAAGAGCACTAGTACCGTATCCTGCGTGACATCATCTCCATATGACTGAAGTGATACTTCCGTCTTGACATCACACCCATACACTACGACTCTCTGATAAACCCATAAGTGGTGTACGCAGAACCGGTTAAAGCCCTGTACCACCAAGACCAAAGTCTATCGATTATCGTAAGTATTAGCGATGCAAGTCTCAGGTTAAGACTATACACACCTACCTTGATTTCGGCCTCCCATAGACACATAGTCATAATACCAATGGGATTCCGAGGGGTCTATCCAGAGCGAAGCTGTTTCCCGTACCATCGGTGAAACACGACCTCCTATCGCACTTGCATAAGTATCCAATACTTATATATATGAGAACTATGCCGTTGTGCCCTCACAACGCACACAAGTGCAATACTAGCCTATTCCGCATTATCGATGTCCAGTCTCGATAATACTCCGGCTAGGGATATTTAATGATTAATCCTTCGGGGACTGATACTACTGTCTCATATCATTCTCAATCCAGGAAACTAATCATAGGGACCTCTCTTCATTTATATATCTATGGTGATCTAATCACAAATGATGAGAGTGCAATTTCCTTGTCACATAGTTAATTTGCTACACAACACATGATCTGTTGCAAATAGTGACGCTATGGGTCATTTTGTCCAACAATCTCCCACTTGGCACATAGCGAGTCACTCAAGTGTCCTACACCCGAACTATTACGGTTCGCTCAAATTGCTGAGGAAAGCATTCGTCAGCGGATTTGCATGATTATCGTTTGATGCGATTTATACGATCATCACATCGCCACGATGTATGATCCGAACAAATCAGATGATATAGAAGTATATATCTGGATCGTCGATGAGACCATTAATTCTTTAACCTGTGTTGACTCCTAGCTCAGCCGCTAACAGAACTATATCTAATCTAATTAGATTTGTATCGACCCAAATGACTTCTATTGCTGCCTCAGCTGCAGCAATAATCCGCATTTGTTGTTTATTCGGTAACAGTATCTTGCATGGAAGATTTCCAACTATGTACCGTTATTCAAACTGTATAGTACCGTTTGCGACTTTTAGTCGTCTTTATCGGTTATATAAACTTGCTACAGTGACCCCCAGTCTTAAGTTCTCCTTCTCCATAGACTAAGACAGCATCCTTAGTTCTCTAAGATACTAACATGTTCTTAATATTGATCTAGTGACTATCACTCGGATTGGCCTGTTGTGAATCCATATGCTCAAAGCGTATGATACACCAGGTCTTGTACATTTTTCAATGTACGGTTTCTAGGAGAGTATTTCGAAAGCCAAGCTTTCGCCGATATTTATTTTATGGGAATATCATTTCCAAGAAATGACGTATTATCATTATTTTAAAGGACAGCCACTGTCAGTGCGCTACCACTAACCTCCTTATATACACAAGAATATTTTCGTTTTGAATTAAATCATACACCATTATGATTATATCAAAACGATAATTCCAAGAACCTAATGCTTGCTTCAATCCAATCATGGATCGAATAACCTGCATTATCCAAATGGATTTACCGTGGCAACAGGTAAAGGTTGAATCGTAATCAACACAATGTTGATAACGATACCTTTCCGTTAAAAGCCTAGCTTTATACGCTGGTATGTTGCCATCCATGTATGTCTTCCTAGAAGACTTTTAAGTACCATTAGGCACAATGTCTTGTGGTACATCAACTAGTATCCAAACTGGTTGAGATACATGGAATCCATTTCGGATTATATGGCACTTTGCCATAATTAGGGAGTTGATATCTTGTATCACTTCCTCATACGTAGTCAGTTGGTATTCCTCAATAAGATTCACATCTTTATGAGGTTAGATCAGAAACCCATACCCCAGGTTGTTTTCTGACTCTGTCCGACCTACGCGGTTCTTGTGTATTCGAAGATTAATGGTAATAGTCTCATCCTGGATGAACTATTCATGTTCCATTAAGATTGCCTTGAACAGTATTACTCCGATTTCCATCGAGTAATACTATCCTCCCACTTACCACTGCATATTGGTATTCCTCTCAGGAAACCGTATGGTGAGTAACAATCTAATTGTTCTCTTGTGAGATGTATAAGTACAATACTTATGGTATCCCTAGGATAACCTACATTTGGCACTTATCCTATTTGGGTTTTAGTTTGGTATCATCCAAACATATGCCTAGCATACCCAATTATCAAGAATGAGAACCCGGTTTCTATCCCATTCATATCTAATATGATATATGTCAAACAGATTACTATGGAACCTTATTCAAAATAAGTTCTTGCACTGTTTAAAGCTTATCCGTTGAAGGAAATTGTAGCTCAGAGCGACTCATGATTAACCTTATTATGTCTAACAAAATTCGGTTAATCCGTTCGGACATACCGTCAAACTGACGTATTCCGAGAGGAGTCTTTATTTGAAAGAATACTATACTCTTTCATATATACTAGAAATTTATTGCTTAAGTATTTTCCATTACAGTCTTACCATGACGGTTTAATACTTTAGCCGATCTGTTTATCTATTTCGTGTCGAAACTGTAAAAGTTTCCGATTTGTGTTCTTCAAAAGAAACACATAACCATACGCGATGCCACATCCGTACAGGTCACGAAATATTCATATCCATATCTAGCCTAGCTAGACATGGGCCCACTTGCTTCACTATGAAGTAGGGCTAACAGATCGGTGACATTTACACTTTTACCAAGTAAATAGTGTTTTAGGCACTTTGCCCAAATAGACTAGATTCGTAGACTTTATTTGAATAGAATCAAATCAGTCCTAGTACCCGCTCTTCAAAAGTGCGGATATACGATTCTTGTTTAGTAGTGTCCCTGACAACTATGCCACAATTAAGTTTCTTAACTGATCAAATCAATTTGAGCTATTTATTGTCATGTTATATAATTGAGATATCATTTATATTCAAAATATAAATTCTGTTATTCACATCTAATGTGTTTATCTCAATATCATCTTTATATAATGAAACACTTTAGTGTTCTAGAATATAAAGGTACACCCGCAGCGGGTTATACGCGACATAGAGATAATGTTTCTAGTCAAACTAGCTACATTATAACAGTTTCTAAATTTAAGTACTAACCCGAAGGTAGTTCCTAAACTCAGGTATCTACGGTTAAAACAGCGACTTTCGTCCCGTTTTCAATTCGCAGATAAATCTCAATTGAAGTCAGTATCCTGTTCAAAATAGATTCTGAACATCAATATATATATTATGTACCACACTAAGTATCTAAAATCCAATTTTAATACTAGCTGTGAACATAATTATGACAATCATATTTGTAGTCAGAGTCTTGCTCGTCTTCTATTCCTTCTTAGGATATTTTTTTTATCTTCCCAGAAGATTATAATGATTTTGCCTTTGCCTGTTTCAACACTCCAGAAGCCTTTGGCCAAGCCTCGTGTTTTTGGAATATCGAATTAAGGTGCGCCTTGCGCTACAAGCTTAATATATTATTTATCAAATAAAATAACCTATTAATTTTCAGGACCATCCTGAAACTTTATTCCCAATTTGAAAATTAACCATTTAAACACATTTTCCCCATGATTATGTTTTAAACACTAATCTTTCATTTTTATATCTTGATTCTAATAGTCCAACTATTTAATCAACGATTTGTGGTACTATTTATTATAATGATTATAATAGTCCAACTATATAATCAAATATAATCTAAATTAATTAACCTCAATTACATTGATTACTATAATCCAATTATAAAATCAACTGTAAACTGAAATTAATTAATTCAAATATATTGATTAATAAATCCAATTATATATAATCAAATATAATACAGTCCAACTGTTTATAAAAACAACAATTTAAATATTAGTCCAACTAACATTTAATCTAACGACGAAATAATTTGAATGAGCGCGTATGGCGAGTAATTGAACGAGTATTGCAAATTCAATTCTTGCCTCCCACTATTTTTCGGCGAGCCTCTAACCCTCTGTCGAGTACTCGGGAAACCGTGTTTCCTAGTGGGCTAGGATCCCCTTAAATATCACACAATCTTGACTTTGGCCAACAAATTGTATGATAATTAACTAGGTAGATCTCGAAGATCAATTAGATCCCATCCAATTCCTAGATCCAGTAGGCGGATATCCAAATCCTAAACATATATCTTATATATGCCAATACATCCAATGTATTACCTAACCTTTTTCCTCTGAATCAACTAAGCCTTGGCTTTGGCACAACAAACCTAGTGATCCCAGTCAAGCGTGACCCATTGACCATGGAAAGCTTCGTAATCAATGTCGATGGACAAGAAGTGGTCTTGACTTTGGCCAACAAACCACAACTTGGACAAGACACCGATATGGAACAAAACTCTCGTGATTCAAACACATCTTCGACGGACAAAGGGCTTAACTTTGGCCAACAACCCAATGCCAATCTCGGATCTTGAGTGAGAATCACTCAATGGAAGGAAAAACACTTGATATAGAGCGATGGTTTTTCGCGTGCAATTGGCAACCAATTTATTATCTTTATTAAGGTCTCATCATCATACACCCTTAAACATGTATTCTAAACACATAATAAAGCGCATATGAATAAAAATAATAATGATATGCGGATGGATACTTTACATTGATCCTAGATCAAATCTCTCATTTTCTCTCTCCAAAGCTAGCACATGTATTTACTTCTACCCGTTACACTACACTTGAAAAGAAACCTCATTTACATTGAGGGGAATATGTGAGAAGAGAATACAAAGAGTATAGAGGTGAAAAGGCTGGACACGCAGGTCCAATTTAATAAATCAAATTTATTACAACAATTTCCAAAATTGCCCCACCCGACTAATATCCATCCGATATACATTATTCATGCATCGCAACCATGTATTCATACAAGCATGTTATCAACCAATCTAATCCAATTAATTAATCTGATAATTAGTGATCATCCAATGTTCAAACAACGATTTGATTTTTGCGTGAGTCAAACTCGTTTTGCGAATAAGTACTCAAAGTACGAATTCTTGAATTAAATTAAACTACATAATTAAATCCAATTTAATACGCATTTAATTCTAATTCACTATTTAATTCCAAATTAAATATTACACTTTTATTAACGAACCTTTACGAATTAAATTCCAAATTTAATCGCAACGGGTCTCAAAGCCCGATTAACATCTAATGTTTATTTAATTAAAGTCCAATGGGCTTTTAATTAATTTCTATAAGGCGTGGACTTTTGGTCAACTCGGGTCAAACCGAACAACCAAAATCCAATCCGGGAGTTACCCCATAAGCCCAGAAATCAATTTTGGCCATTAGGCCCAATTAAATAATTAAGGTCCATTAAGTCATAATTGGACTTTATGGATGCGGTTTTAGGCCCAATTGGATCCAACCAATTTGCCTAAACTCAACTTTGTACAACAAAGCCCAAAAGCCCATCACAACCTTAAAGGCCCAATTTCCAAAAATAAGGCCAATTAATTAACTTATATAATTCTAAATTCCATAATTAATTAACCTAAGTGTAATACACAATTAACCACCCAATTAATATTCTAAAACATCAATTAGCATACTTAATCATGCACTTTAATGACAAATAGTGTCCAACACAATTTTACAAAATCAAACCCATTACATGCTACTTTATTCTCGGCAATTAGGGGGTTTTTCCAATCCGATTCGGTTTCAATCCAATTGAATCCACAATCATCATTTCCCAAATCAATTCAATTCATCCAATGAATTAAAATCAAAAAACACAATGAATTTCAAATTCAATTGAATTCGGCCAAGCCACTTTAATTTGGGAAAAATGTTCCAAATCAAAATTCAATCAAATTGAACTTCAAAACAACATTACCCAATTGTTTTAAGTCATCCAATGATCAAACAAACAAAATCACCAAGAAATTTAGGGTTCTTTAATTTCGGCCAACATAAGCAATTTGGGGAAATTTGTTCCAAACACAATTTCAACAAATTGATCCAATCAATCCTCAATTAAACATACTTTAAGCATTCTCATTCATCCAATTTCACAAAATATGCTCAAAATCAAGTTTACCCAAATTTTTCACTTTATGCCAACATAACAAATTGGGGAAATTTTTTCCAAACACAATTTCTTCAAATTGATCCAATCAATCATTAATTCATCAACATTTAAGCATACTTAATCAATCAATTTAATCAAATCATGCTTCAATTGATTTTACCCAATTTGTCATGCCCAAAATTTAGGGAAAATTGAATCCAATCCAATTTCATGAAATTGATCATGCACAACTTCAATTCAAGCTCATTCAAGCATACTTCATCAAACAATTCAACCAAATCATGCCTAAATCGAGTTTACCCAATTTTAACCCTAACTTTTTCATGCTTGATAATAGCTCAAGATATCATTGTTGAGTTCTAATATAGGTCCCAAGAATCATGAAATCAAGCATAAAATTCGTATGAACACATCAAAGGAGTAAGGCGGAAACATAACTCACATTGAACGGTTTGAGATGCGAAGAACAAGATCGTTTTCTACCTCCCTCCAAGCTCGGTAGTGGCTTCCTCATGCAGTGGGCTGCTCAGTTTCACTGGTTATTGTCTCCTCCATGATCGGCCATTGATGAACACCATTGAAGCTCCAAGCTTCAAGCTTCCAAAACGATTCCAAGCTCATAAATTCGTTTCCCTATCACCTATGTATAACCATGTGTGTGCTAGCACTACTCCTTCTTCTTTGCTTCTCACTGATTCGGTCAAACCAGAATTTTTGGAGAAGAAATCGGTTTGAAGCGTGAGAGGGAGAAGAGAGAAAGAGGAGGGAAAAATGGTTTCATAGAAACCGATTGAGAGAGAGAGAAAATAAAGAAAAAATGCTTTATATATTTATTTCATTTTCCAAAAACAAAAAACAAATAAATAAAAGCATTTTTCATTTACAAAAAGTCAAAAAGCAAAAGCCCATTAATGCTTTTTCAACAACCACATCAATCACTCAAATCAAGTGACAACATGTCACATCACTCAAAGTGACATTTGATTTGACGCTTGATGTGACTAGCGATTTGACGCACGATTTGACTTGCGTGCCGCACTCGAATTCGAAATGCGAATGCGCTCGCAAATAATCCCGGGCTCGAGTTCGCTAATTCCAAATTAATGAATTTTCCGTCGCGTCGTAATTAAATGATTACGCCTAGCGAAATCACTATTCACGTCGCTAACGAATTAATTCTAAATTAATTCGTTCGCCCGAATTAAAATCTAATTTTATTCCGCGTCGAAATCCAATTTCTAATAATATATCAAATATATTATTTTATCGATTAATTCCAAATTAATAGTTCTCTCTCTTTAATTAATATTTTATCCCAGATAAAATATCTCCGCGATTAATCACAGATTAATTCTCTCTCTCTTCTAATTAATCCCAGATTAATTAAGTGCGAGTCATACGTCATCGGTGAATCTTCGGGAAGCGACCCATGAGATCTCCGGATATGTTGGCAGTAAATACGGTCGTCGGACTATCCGAACACGTATGTACCTCGTACTACGTTTATACCGATTTACAAGACAAGGTCGACTCCTAGCAAAGCACCAAGCCTTCCCAATTCTACGGACATATCCATTTAAGAATATTAAGATCTGTATCAAGCGTAGTATACCATTGTATTGTGCATATCGGCCCAGTATCGGATAGTCACGTGCTAGGGCTGAGGCTGGATAAGTGTCTACCCCGTCTGAAGCACATATCGGATGCCTGGTATCATAGTCTCTATAATTGGATATTCATGACCTGGTCACAATATCCCGATTGGTTGCGCAACACTCAAGAGCACTAGTACCGTATCCTGCGTGACATCATCTCCAATATGACTGAAGTTATACTTCCGTCTTGACATCACACCCAATACACTACGACTCTCTGATAAACCAGAAGTGGTGTACGCAGAACCGGTTAAAGCCCTGTACCACCAAGACCAAAGTCTATCGATTATCGTAAGTATTAGCGATGCAAGTCTCAGGTTAAGACTATACACACCTACCTTGATTTCGGCCTCCCATAGACACATAGTCATAATACCAATGGGATTCCGAAGGGTCTATCCAGAGCGAAGCTGTTTCCCGTACCATCGGTGAAACACGACCTCCTATCGCACTTGCATAAGTATCCAATACTTATATATATGAGAACTATGCCGTTGTGCCCTCACAACGCACACAAGTGCAATACTAGCCTATTCCGCATTATCGATGTCCAGTCTCGATAATACTCGGCTAGGGATATTTAATGATTAATCCTTCGGGGACTGATACTGTCTCATATCATTCTCAATCCATGAACTAATCATAGGGACCTCTCTTCATTTATATATCTATGGTGATCTAATCACAAATGATGAGATTTCAATTTCCTTGTCACATAGTTAATTTGCTACAACAACACAATGATCTGTGCAAATAGTGACACTATGGGTCATTTTGTCCAACATACCATACGTCAATTGCTCTCAAGTGGCATAATAACGATCGATTATGTTAAGTCAAAGGAAAACCTAGCGGATCCACTAACTAAAGGTTTACCTCGAGAGAAAGTTGAGAAGTCATCGAAGGGAATGGGCTTGAAGCCTATAATCTAAGAATTGTCACTGTGGAAACCCAACCTAGCTGACTGGAGATCCCAAGATCTAGGTTCAAAAGGGACAACAGAAACTTTGTGCAATTCAAAACAAGCACTGAAGAGTTTCGTACTCTTTCCCATTCCGATAATGACGCTGAGTGTTGTCTGTCATTGGTTAGGATAAGCTAAGGCTTTTAATGATCACTATATTAGGAGATGAGTCCTAATGGGGGTAAAGACAGATTACCTCTTCATAGTAGATCACCTATTTCAAGTAAGAAGTGAGGCCGCTTCCATGGGAACCTTTAAAGGCGGGTTACCCTAAAGTGCTTGATGAATCCAGGACCGTTGTTCAGGGCCAAAATGAACACAACCGTAGAACGGGAAAATGGTCGAATTAAAGCTGTGTGTTGGCAATTGTCTTGGTTTACACCAACGGCAGAACAGTTCAAAACTATGGGTCACTGGTTTGCCAAGTAAATCCGATTGTCACTCACTAGGAAAGGTTCAAGGCGAAAGCTACCTATTTCAATGCAGCTTTAGCTCACGGTATCTCTCTCACGTGCCTGAATGAATATTTGAAGAATTGTGGGGAATTGTTGTAAATTCTTCAAAATTCGTTCATTAAATAGGATATGTATATGTATATCATTGGGATTGTCAAGGGGTGTATGAGAGGTTGCAATCCTTGAAGGGTTTCAACCCACCGCAAGGGATGCCCTATTGGCACCCCTCCATGCCTTATAAAAGAAGGCTTTTATTCCAAATGATATATACAGAAAATATACAACAAAAAAATATCCGATTTTAAGGCTGTGTGTTTTCTTTTGTTTTGAGAGGAGATCCACCATTTTCTGAGTTAGCATACTTGTTAAGGAGTGCTCCTTAAACAAGAAGTATCCAAGTTATCCTGGGAGAACGTTGGCAATTCGTATCCGTAGAGCACCTGTGACGGGGCCAATAAGTTCTTAAGGACAGAGATCTTCTCGACTTGGATTGTTTCTATAATCTCAATTTCCAGGTTTGTCTTCAAGTTTTCTGGTTTTAGGGTTTTGCATCTAGATCTACTTTGGTAGTTTGATCTGTTTGATTTGCATGTTTATTGCTGTTTAATGACACTAATTTTACAACAGTTGGAGGTGAGTAGATAGACGAGGAAGATCGTGGTTCAAAGAATCGATTTACAAAGATATTCAGATCTGCAGGTATATTTTCTTACTTGAGTTCTAAATAATTTTATTATTAAAATATTAGAAAATACGGATCCGGTTTTATTGTTCATGTGAAAATTAAATTTTTTCATGTTACCCAACACGATTTCCGCTGCGCATGAACTTTGAAAACCAACAAATGGTATCATGAGCTGTCGTATTTATTCTATTATATTAATAAAATGATTTATTTTAAATCATTTAATATGTATGTAAAAGAGTAGGCTATGCATTTTTATGAATTATCATGTGATGGTGAATGTATGGATATTAATCGTTAATTGTATGGTTGACCTTGAGTTAGGATTTTAATTTTTTGTTTTATATATTGGATATGTAAACCCAAAATTAAATGGGTATTTCTTTTTGTAATTGTTCGAGATCAAGATCAAGCCAATAGACGATGCACGGACGGACTATTTTTTATTAAATATAATTTATATTTCCAGAATTTTTTTTCCTGCACAGTGCTGACTGCTGCACAAGCAGCAGCCAGCCGCACAGTGCGGCAGTGAGACTGCCCACTGTGCGGGAGAGAGAGAAAAAAAAAATTGGTGAAAGTCACTTGGAAATATAATTATATTTCTTTCCATTTTTGAGATTAATATAATTTTATTTTGTTTGGTTGTAATTTTAGAAATACCCAAATTGTCAACCCGGTTAATATCCAATTTATTTATTTTGTGTGAATTATAAAATATTTATTCTCTCATGCATATTTTAAATGACATATAGAATTAGCACAATGCCTACTCTTGCATTATAACATGCCATACATACATGTGCATTTTCATAAATTTATTTATGATTGTAAATAATTTATAATTTGATTAAAAATTATTTTAGATTTTTTATCGATTAGTCGATTAAATAAAATTTGTGAATAATTTAAATCGTTAAAATTTGTAATGTCACAAAATTTAGTTCTAAGTATTTATAATAAATTGTTTATCATGAATAACTTAGATGTTTCATAATGAATTTAAGCTTTATTAGTAAAGCGGGTAATTTTATTATGAAACAATTAATTTGGTAATTAAAGACCTTTAGTTTTGATTTCTTGGTCCTTTTCCGCTAAGTTTACAAAACATTAGATGTTTTACATATTAAATCACTAAACTTAAAATAATGAGTGGGAGCGGGTAGTTTTGTCAAAACATCATTTGGTCTCCACCGTTAGTGCAACATCGTGAAATCTAAGTGGGGCTTCGTGATGACTTTAGTTTCATCCTCCTAAGGAAAGTGTTTGCTTAGGTTAATATAAAGGTTGTACTTCTTATGATAGGATTTATAAAATGTATTTCATAATTAACTTACCCTAAGGTGGTTATTATGAGTTAAATTTTTAGGATCCAAAACGGTGGGTTACACTCATATAAATATAGTTAAAAGTGTAATTATATTTAGACCAAAAATCGGTTATTAATAAATTTTGAAAATATGAGATATTTTGAAAAAATTTATTAATTGAGATTGTCTCTATTTTAATAAGGTATTGTGATCGACCCTAAGGCAACATAATATGCTTATTAAATTTCCGAGGCTATAGTAGTGCATATATATTTAGTGTTTTGCATATGCATCATGCATCATGATTACTATGCCAATTTATTTTGAATTTTATGCATGGAATAATTTAGAATATTTTTTTATGATTTCAGAAATATGTCAAATCCAATCCTATCACTGCTTGCTACTGAAAAATTAATGGTGATAACTTTGCTAAGTGGAAGAAAAATATGAATAATTCTTGTGCTGGATAACCTGAAGTTTGTCCTGATGGAGGAATGTCCTCCAGAACCAGCTGTGAATGCACAACAAAACCATCAAAGATGCCTATGAAAACTGGATTCGAGCAAATGACAAAGCTCGTTGTTATTTGCTTGCTGCCATGTCTGACGTGCTTAACACAAAGCACAAAAGACAGAGACTGCTTATGAGATAATGGAGTCTCTACAAGGCATGTTTGGCAAACCCTCTGATCAAGCTAAACATGAAGCAGTCAAGAAAGTCATGAACTGCAAAATGAAAGCTGGAACTCATGTTCGTGAACATGTGCTAATGATGATTAGTACCATTCATGAGCAGAAATCAATGGGGCTACCATAGATGAAGGCACACAAGTGGGCATGATTTGGAAAGCCTTAGCCCACAATTTCTTCAGTTCAAAAGCAATTACTTCATGAATAAGCTAAGTTATAATTTGACTGAATTGCTTAACGAACTCACTACTTTTGAGTCTATTTATGTGGAGAAGAAAAGAGAAGCAAATGTTGCTGAACCTTCTAACTCTAACTCTTCTATAAAGAAGAGAAAGAGAATAAGAATAATGTAAGAGTTCAGGAACTGAGAACACAGCAGGGAACAACAGCAAAAAGAACAAGCCAAACAACAGTCAAGGAAATAAGAATGGCTCCACCCAGAAAAAACCAAAAGGAAAATGTTTCCATTGCGGAATTGATGGCATTGGAAGAGAAACTGCAAGAAGTATCTCGAAGAGCTGAAACAGAAAAAGAAAGGTAAATTAGATTTACTTGTTACTGAATCTTGTTTATTTGAAAATGATTTATCCCCTGGATAATTGATTCAGGAGCGACTAATCATATTGTTGTTTCTTACAGAAGCTTGATTCTTACACAAGACTTGCTGATGGGGACTTTACTTTGAGAGTTGGGAATAGCGCTTAGTTTCAGCATTAGCAGTTGGACAAATAAAACTTTATGTTGAGAACAATAAATTTTTATTTTTGAATAATGTTATATTTCGTACCGGGGTTTACTAGAAACCTCATTTCAGTTTCTCGACTTTATGAACAATGTTATTCAGTTTCTTTTGATAATAAATCAGTTGTTATTTCAAGAAATGGTTTGAATATTTGTTCTAGTTTTATTGAAAATGGGCTCTATGTAATAAGGCCCAATTTTAATTCATTATTGAATGCTGAAATGTTCAAAGTTGCATTGCCAAAAACAAAGAAACAAAAGATTTCTCACACTGATAACACATATCTATGGCACCTAAGACTTGGTCATATAAATCTTGACAGGATAAATAGGCTTGTAAAGGATGGTCCTTTAAGAGAACTAAATGTTGGTACTCTACCAGTCTGTGAATCATGTCTTGAAGGTAAGATGACAAAGAGGCTTTCTCTGCAAAAGGCAATAGGGCCCAAGAACCACTGAAGCTTATACATTCAGATGTTTGTGGACCTATGTCTACACAAGCAAGAGGTGACTATGAGTACTTCGTTACTTTTGTTGATGATTACTCTAGATATGGTATGTTTACCTAATGAACATAAGTCTGAAACTTTTGGAAAGTTTAAAGAATTCCAAATCGAAACAGAAAAACAATTAGGTAAATCAATCAAGTGCCTTCGATCAGATCGAGGAGGTGAATACCTTGATAATGAATTCAAAGAGATCACCTATTAGAGTATGGGATTTTATCCCAACTAACTGCACCTGGTACACCTCAGCAAAATGGTGTAGCTGAGAGGAGGAATCGAACTTTACTCGACATGATTCATTCCATGTTGAGTTATTCTTCACTTCCAAAAATGTTTTGGGGGTATGCTATACAAACAGCAACCTACATTTTGAATGTGGTTCCATCTAAGTCAGTACCTAGAACACCTTTAGAGTTATGGAGTGGCCACAAACCCAGTTTTAGTCACTTTCGTATATGGGGGTGCCTATCATACATGCTAATGGGTAAGACAACAAAGTTGGAAATGCGTTTTGAAGTTTGTTTCTTTGTAGGATATGCAAAAGGCACAATGGGAGGTGTGTTTTATAATCCTCGAGATAATAAGGTGTTTGTATCGACAAATGCCACGTTTCTTGAGAATAATTATATGACAGACTTCAAACCTCAAACAAAGATAGTCTTGGAGGAATTAAAATCTGATGAGATCAGTCAACAACCTGCTAGGATTGTTGTTCCACAAAGCAAGGAGACCACATCTTCGAGTCAGAACATCTTACCAACTCGTCTTAGTGGGAGGATAGTACGACTACCTTCTCGATATAGACAAGATGGTGAAGCACAAGTTGCTATCACTGATGATGGAAGAGATGACCCATTAACATATAGATGTGCAATGGAAGATCATGACAAAGAGAAATGGCTTGAGGCTATGAAACTTGAGATGGAATCCATGTATTCCAACTCAGTCTGGGAGCTTGTAGATCTACCTAAAGGAGTAAATCCTATAGGGTGCAAATGGATCTACAAAAGAAAAAGGGGAGTGGACGGTAATGTAGAGACTTTTAAAGCAAGGCTAGTGGCAAAGGGTTATACAAAAAAAAAGGAGTTGACTATGAGGAAACTTTTTCACCGGTAGCCATGCTGAAGTCCATTCGAATCTTGCTTTCCATTGCTGCTCATTATGATTATGAAATTTGGCAGATGGATGTCAAGACAGCCTTTTTGTATGGCTATCTTGAAGAGACCATCTATATGAAGCAACCAGAAGTTTTATTAGCAAGGACGAAAAGCAAAAGGTTTGCAAGTTGCAAAGGTCTATCTATGGACTTAAGCAAGCGTCCAGATCTTGGAACATGAGATTTGATGAGGCGATCAAATCTTATGGCTTTATCCAAAATCCTGATGAATCTTGTGTTTATAAATCATCAAGGACAAGCGAGTGGTCTTTCTAATACTTTATGTTGATGATATTCTACTTATTGGGAATAATGTAGAACTATTATCAGACGTAAAGGCTTGGCTAGCTGGACAATTCCAAATGAAAGATTTGGGAGAAGCAAGTTATATTCTTGGGATCCGTCTTATTAGAGATCGCAAGAAAAAGTTGCTAGCTATGTCTCAGGCATTGTATATTGACAAGATGCTTGTTAGATATTCAATGCAAAACTCCAAGAAAGGTAACTTACCTTCCCATCATGGAGTTGTTCTTTCTAAAAGGCAGTGTCCTTCGACATCCCAAGAGGAAGAAGATATGAGACAGATTCCATATGCATCGGCAGTAGGGAGTTTGATGTATGTTATGCTATGCACAAGACCTGATATATGCTATGCAGTGGGAATAGTTAGTCGTTTTCAGTCAAATACAGGATTAGATCATTGGGTAGCAGTTAAGCATATTCTCAAGTATCTACGGAGAACGATGAACTATATGCTTGTTTATTCTGGCAGGGATTTGATTCCGATGGATATACTGATTCTGATTTTCAATCAGATACAGATGATCGAAAGTCGATATCTGGATCAGTATTCACTCTTGGTGGGGGAGCTATAGTGTTGGAGAAGCATCAAACAATCATGTGTGTTGCTGATTCAACTATGGAAGCCGAATATGTGGCTGCTTGTGAAGCTGCCAAAGAAGCGATTTGGCTCCGAAAGTTCTTTACCGATCTGGAAGTGGTTCCAGATATGGACAAGCCATTGTCACTTTATTGTGATAATAGTGGTGCAGTGGCTAATTCCAAAGAACCAAGAAGCCACAAGAGATCAAAACATATTGAGCGGAAATATCATGTGATTAGGGACATTGTCCACGCAGAGACGTGGCTGTTCTGAAGATTTCATCTGCAGAGAATCTAGCCGATCCTTTTACCAAGACGCTACTGCAAAGAGTTTTGAGGGGCATCTAGAAGGATTGGGGATTAGAGACATGTCTCATTTGCTTTAGGGCAAGTGGGAGTTTGTTGGGATTTGTATGCCCGACAAGCAAATATGTTCGAAACATGATTGATTAATAAATTTGTGATTCTATTTTATTCCATGTATGCATTTTGATTTACTTTATAAAATTCATGAAAATTCCGTGATTATTTATGTAGCTTTAATTAAACATATATGTGTATGTAAAATATTACATGCATATATGCATGGATAAAATTTAAGAGTAGTATAATCAAAATTGTCCATGACTATGATTTGAAGTTGGGAATCTTCAAATCCAAAGTCATAAATACAGTTCATTCCATTATGAATGGTATAGTTCTATCCAGACTATATTATGTAGAGACATAAAAATGAATGTGTTTTATATAATAAGATTATATTGGACATGACCAGATGAAATTGAAAAGTTCTAATAATTTCCGTTAAATAAATAACATCAATTTTATCATAATGATGGTCATATATGTGATGATCTTAATTCATTATATTTAGCAGACTCCTATATCATATTAATTTATTATTTAATTTACTCGGTATGGTTTTGTATTTATTACATTTCGTAAACCTTGTATTTTGGGAATGAGTTGAATGAATAGTTGGGAATGCTAACTTGATATAATGAAATCGTTCATAAGATTCTTTGTTTGTTAGTTTAGGATCTGAACGATTAGCGCGCAAATTCATAAAAGTTATGAATTAATTGTTCACTTGAGAACTAATGGAAGTCAAGGATAAAGATCTAATTGGAGAGGTTAACAGATATTTTATACCTAGCTCATTTACGAATCTGTTATGGAGGATCATTGCATAGGTAATGAATATCAATGGACGAATACTTTGAGTAATTAATTCTATAATTCTGAGAGTGCAATTCTGGGTATTTAGTGGAGTTACTCCAGAATTAATAATTTCGTTTGATTAATGAAAGAGTTTATAATTAATCGACGGAATTATTGGAGCTTAGAATTATAGGTCCATCGGTCCCCTCGTCGTCTTCTATCACTGTTCGAACGATTATAATTGCGAAGAAAAATAGTTGAGAATTATTTAAAATAATTATGAATATTTTACACTCTAATATTCCATATATCTCTTGTTTGGAAATTATGACAAATGTTGTCTTAATATATTTTTTAATAGATAATGTATCTATTTATTAATTTATGAAAATTAATATTTATTAATTTGATTAATTAAATTTTAATTCAATAAGATAATATTTCAAAAGTTGAAATTTTGAAAATTATTTTTAATGAATTATTTTTGATAAATTATGGGATAAATATTAAAGGATTTTATTTTGATTTTTCGAAAATCAAAATTAATAAAATCCTTAATGGATTTACTTGAGATTTTTGATAAATCAAAAGAAATCCTAAAAACGTAAAAGATTGATCCATGAGATAAATTCTATTTTGATCAAAAGTTGATCAAATAGAAATCTAATACAACAAGAAAAAAAAAACGTGAGCTAGATAAATTGATTGGAAGCCACTGTTGATAAAGATCAACAATTAAAAATGATACTACAACAACAAAAACAGAGGCTGAAGAGAGAAAAAAAATAGTTTTCTTTTATTTTTTCTTAAGTTTGATTTTGAGAAAATCAAAAGGAAACAACATCCAGGATTCGTCTCATGTGCTGAGTACACGGATCCTTAATAAATTAGTGTATTCTTCGTAATTACTTTCACGCCCACACGTGTCGTTGGAGGTGAGTAGATAGACGAGGAAGATCATGGTTCAAAGAATCGATTTACAAAGATATTCAGATCTGCAGGTATATTTTCTTACTTGAGTTCTAAATAATTTTATTATTAATATACCAGAAAATACGGATCCGGTTTTATTGTTCATGTGAAAATTAAATTTTTTCATGTTACCCAACACGATTTCCGCTGCGCATGAACTTTGAAAACCAACCGTAGTCAAACCTGCAAAGAATTGACCATGTCCCTGGCTCCAACCCATTTCAAAGTCCTCAAGACAATTGATAAAACTCAGCCTTCCTTGGGGTGTCTTGAGTGCACATGCCAGAAGTTAACATTGTCGAATTACATGCTTTTACATTCCCTGTGACCACTTAGACTACCCTTTCTAATGATCATATAGAGATAACAAACTTTATAAATGTAAGAATATTTTTGTCATCCCTTTCCTGCCTACCGTTCTGTATAAAATTTCAAAAGCTACATTCCATTCAATACTTCTCCTTTTGCTTTCAACAGAACAGAAAAAGGCAAATATCAGTCGGTTGGAATAGTTGTGTAATTTGTAAGTGGCCAAAAAGGAGGAATAGAATGTCATTGATTGTAGGAAGAAAATTTATTGTTTTCACTCTATTACCTTCAGTGCCCATGAGAATGACCTTAAATTTTCCTCTCGTAACAGGGGGCACCCAAAGAAGCAAGGCATTCCATAGTTATTCACCCCGATCCATATCCCAAGAGGCACGTCTAATGCAGTTAAGCGATGAGTGGTATCGAACCCAAAGATCTCATGTATGCACAGTGGCGTATCCAGAAATTTCAGTCAGCGGGGGCAAATTTTTTTTTTTTTTACCAGAATAATATACAATGAATTCACAGGTATTTTTTGAAATTACAAGATGATCCCTATACTTTAGAAAATTATGAAATAGTCCCTAATTTCTAAACTTAAAAATTAACTCAAAATTTTCAGAATTATATTTTTATCCATAATTTCTAAAAATACCAATTTACCCTAAAAATTTAAGTAAAAATTTATTTTTAAAATTATTTATATTAAGTTTGTGTAGTATATTATATACTAAAACCAAACCTAAGTATAAACATAGTTATTTTTATTTTTATTTAAATGTAATGAAATCTATATTCTTTTGTAAATGGAAAAACATATAAATGAGTGGATTTAAAATGAAAAATAGTCAATTATCTATACACATATAAATTAAATATAATTATTTTAGATATGTATAAAAAAATAAGATTGATGCAAAAATGTATTGGAATTTTTTTAACTAACTTGGACTTGTGCCTACATATTATATTAAAAAAATACAACTCAAAAAATTAATAATTAATGTATTTATGAGTATTGTTTATTATTTATATTTTCTAATATATATATATATATATAATTTATTAAAAAAAAAACAGTGGGTCCAGTGGGGGCAGTTGCCCCCACTGGGCACACTGTGGCTCCGCCACCGTGTATGCATACGATACGACCAAGCAATGTTCTTTAACCTGTTGTTATAATCAAGTGTGTACTCGTATCTGAAGTTAAGGTCTTTTTCCTTAATGTTTCTAGACATTCTTAACAAATCTACAAGTTAGTTCCAGTTTTATTGGCAATTTCCGTGTCAAAACAAGTTCAATTGAGTTGTAATTTATCTTCTAGTACTTGGAGCAATTGGATTGGTTTTTTTGGCTGCTGTGCATCAGACATGCGTTCGTGGTGCGTTCGTTGCAGCGTTCGAACTTTGGCATTTGTGGCGCGTTCGTTATTGTGTTCGAACGAGATCATTCCAGAGAGCAAACATTCGAGTCACGTTCTTGGTGCGTTCGATTGGCGTTCGAAAGAGTCTTTCCAGTAGGCACGCATTCGTGCAGCGTTCGAGTAAATGTTCGAACGCCAGTCACATCTGAACGCGTTTTTGTGCCTTTTCAACTTGAAAAACCCTAGCTTTTCACCCTACCTATAAATACAACATGTAGCCGCCATCCCCCATTGTTGAAACACAAATCCTTTGAGCCAAAATCCTTCAAAGCTTTCAACCTTATTTGATTCCACCATTGAAGACTTTTTATCTTCTTGTCTTCTCCATTAATGACGAGTTCCAATCTTTGTTAAACCTTGAACACAAACTAACCCAAAATTCCTAATCCTTCGGAGTTCTTTATGAGGAATTTTGATAGTCGGAGTTCCAGCGTCAGAGGTGATACAATCTACTCAGAGACTTCAGAGGTTCTGAAGAAAACTGTGGGTCACGGGCTTGAGGAGTTGCCTTGAGTTCTTGCAGTATTGAGGTACTTGAGTCGGTGGAGTTGCCACCATAGGTCTTGACTATCGCTGTAAGTTTTTCTCTATATAGTGGATTGAGCTGGTAGCCGATATACCCGGAGTGGTTTTTTACTCGCACGAGTTTTCCACTTCGTCACCAAAATTATTGTGTTGATTCTGTGTGGTTTGATTTATTTGCTGCTTTACTTTCTTCTATTTATTAATACTTGCAGCATATCTTATTTGTTGTTTATTGTGGTTGCTTGTTGAGATTCCATAGTTACAGTAATCAAAATTTGTCCTGTTTATTGTTTGTAATTCCGCATAGGGTCAGAACCTAGGATAATCGCGAATTTTCACTACAATTTCATTTGCTGTATTGGCTCTTAGAGTTTATGATTATGGTGATTTGCAAAACCTGTGACACGCCATTCTGGTTTCCTAATTCAGTAACTTTGATTATCCACATGTATGCTTGGCATCCACACCTTGAGGATTTTCTATTTTCATTTGAGGTTATGATTGGGGTATTACCAGCACGTATGATGGCAAACAAAGTAGCATCTTGTTAGCCCTTTGCCTACGCCATCTTTTCCTTCCGTGCAATGACGTCGGATAGAGAAAGCACTATTTTTTGCAAAGAAACCACTATATAGTATTCATATGCTATATTATGAGTGGGAAATCTTTGTCCAATATATGGAACCCCGTCATTGGTGAAATCTAGAGAGAGTCTTGTTTCATCAGGTGATTCCTCTGTGCTGCTAGTATCATCTAAAGATAATGATCGTTGGTTTGAAGAATCGTAAACCATCAACATCTGTCTGGCATCATATCTTCTTATTAACCCCCTTGAGGTAGACCTTAGTGTTTCTGTCCATTATAAACAAAAAAGCATAAATATCTGTGTGAAGAAAATGTGTATTAACATTTGCTTGAATTTAGAATCATAATGAGAGGCCTTTATATAAGCATTATACACAACTACCATATTAAATACACAACTACCATATTAAATACACAACAACACAAGTACAAACTACACACTACACAACTACCAAGAACCAACTATACAACTAACATCCCCTCTCAAACTCAAGGTGGTTTAGACAATACCAATTGAGTTTGGAAACAAGTGTAGTGTAACGTCCTGGAAGAAATGATTTGGTGAAGACATCAGCTAACTGATCAGTGTATTGGAGATACACCAAGGAAATAGTGCCACGAGCAACATGTTGGCAAATAAAATGACAATCGATCTCAATGTGTTTTGTGCGCTCATGAAAAATATCATTATGTGCTATTTCAATAGCACTTTTGTTGTCGCAGTAAAGGATGAGAGATGATGGTTGAAGGATTCCCATATCTTCTAAGAGCCAATGTAACCACAGAAGTTCAGCTGTAGTAGCAACAACAGCTCTATATTCAGCCTCAGTACTCGAGCGGGCAACCAATGTCTGTTTCATGTTGCGCCAAGAAATAAGTGAGTCACCAAGAAAAATACAATAGCCCGTAGTTGATCGACGATCAGTAGGGTCTCTTATCCAATCAGAATCATAATAGGCTCGAAGAACCAATGATGAAGTAACAGAAAAATAGAGACCAGTAAAGATAGTTCCTTTAACATAATAAAGAATGCGAAGCAGTGCAACAAAATGAGTAGAACAAGGAGCGGTCATGAACTGGCTGACAATGTAAACTCCATAAGAAATGTATGGTCGAGTAGCTGTAAGAAAAATGAGGCTTCCAACTAATTTCCTGCAGAGAGTAGGATCATCAAAAGGAGTACTATCTTCATCCATAGGTGTAAGACGAGTATTGTACTCAATTGGAGTTGGAACCGTCTTACTTTCTGTAGGGCCAACTTGAGAAAGAAGATCAGAGGCATACTTGTCTTGCGAGAGATGATAACTATCATAAAAAAAAATAACCTCAAGGCCTAAAAAATAACTCAGAGAACCAAGATCTTTCATTTCAAATTGTTGACTAAGAGCCTGCTTGAGATCTGCAATGCCTGAAATATCATCTCCAATAATAATCATATCATCAACATAAAGATGTAATATCACAATACCCTTTTCGGATTTTCGAAGAAATAAGGCTGAATCATGTGGACTGCGGGTGAATCCAATTTGACTGACACCGGTACTGAATTTGGCGAACCATGCATGAGGAGCTTGCTTCAAACCATATAAGGCACGTTTCATGCGACATACTGTATTTGGTGGATGATCAAGACCATGAGGAGGCTTCATATAAACTTCTTCAGTGAGATCACCATTGAGAAAAACATTTTTGACATCCATCTGAAACAGAATCCATTGCCGAGCAGCAACAATAGCAAGAAAAATACGAACTGAGGTAAGACGAGCAACATGAGCAAAAGTCTCTTTATAATCAATCCCATACTCTTAAGCGAATCCTTTATCAACAAGACGTGCTTTATAACGCTCAATAGATCCATCTGAATGTGTTTTGATTTTGTAAACCCATTTGCATCCCACTGGATTTTTTCCAGGCGGAAGATCAACCAAGTCCCAAGTATCAGTCTTTGTCAATGCCTGTAATTCATCTTCCATAGCTTGCTGCCAATGAGGATTAAAAGAAGCCTCCCTATAGGACTGAGGTTCATGCAAAGAAACAAGAGCATAGAAACAATGATAATTTGGAAGGTAAGAGGGAGGATTTCTTACTTGGGTAGGATAGGGCGGAGATGAGTCACCAATGGTCTTTGGTGTAGTACCTGCAGAAGGGGCATCAACAAGAACAAGCGTTGATTGAGGTTGGACATTTGTATGCTAACCATGAGTACCTACATCAAGTGGAAACAACTCGATAGATGGATTAGTTAAGAGTGGAGGTGGATCTGAATGTGACATTATGAATTTAGAAAATAGAGGAGTGTTGGGGCGGTTGTGGAACCCCTAGGGTCGGATTGGTGCCCCGCGTAGCGGAAATGGGTATAACCCATGTATATCAAGTATGGGTGTAATTTTAAAATATTTAATGAAATACTATATTCCATTACGAGTGTATAGGAAAAACTTGAGGCTGAATCGGTGTCCGGAAGCTCAAGAATGAAGAAAAACAAATTCAGCGCGTGTCAAGGGTGCACACGTACGTGAGGTTGTGCTACAGTGTGCACGTGCACTGTAGCGCCCAGCTCTCCTCACATTAATTTTTTTCTTTGTTTGTTCATTTAATTTCTTTCAGCTCACTTTCCAGTGAGCTGAAGGAATTAAAGTCTATTACCCTAATTGCTTTCAACTCTCCCTAAATACTTTAAAAACACCAAAAATTAATTTTTAACATCAAAACCAACATCAACACATGTTATAGAATAAAATTCAAGTTTTTCGAAATATCATATATTTTTAGAAAAATATAAATTTATTCTAAATACGCATTAAATCAAGTCAAAACCACATATTATTACATACTTACAATTACCATAATATCGTTAAATGGTAGAGATAATTATGATTTTACAATTAAGCCATTGCGTAATTACTGAATTAATCCAATTAATCCAATTAGGTCAAATTAAATAATCAATGTTATCCAATAACACTTGATTATCTTAGTTAATAATTATAATATGGAATATTATCTTTTATCACAATTAATCGGCTACCCAAGTGCTCAACGAGTACACTTCATACTGTGACTTTCTAAGTTCAGACACGTTCGTCATATAAGCCTAGCTAATTTGTACGCAATTCGGCCACCTCCGAATTCGTGAAGAACATGAATGACCTTTCTGAATTATACAAGTCGAGGTTATGACATATGTTTAACAATCCCTCTGTCGTAGGCTATCCGAGTTGTGCTTAGGAAACATAGAATATACCGTCAAGTTTCCGAGGCGCACATTTCATGTCGACATGTCCACGATTCTTCATAACTGATGCGATCCATCCTAGGTGATAGACTTTGGCCAAAGCGTTAAGATTCATGACTTTAATCACATAGATACATAAACCCCTTATAGTACACATACGGGCCGGTAGATCCTATCTTGCTTCTCACTTGATTACTGAGTGCATCGGTCCACACCCAACGAACATCTAGAGGCCGGACCATGAAAGGTTTCTGACATAAATAACATTAAAGTGTGGAGGATCCCACACAAAATCAATACTATCCTATAGTCAAAGGATTACTTATGCTACTCGACTCGAGGAGATTCCTATTGACGATGGTGTGTACTTCCAACTATTAGGAATCATCTGTGAGTCATTCAGTATTTGGTCCAACCAATACCTACACGTCTATACGAGTTTTCAATACTCAAGGTATATCAGGTTAAACCATTGGAACTCCAATTCCAATATACGACATGTGTTAGTCTTCTAGGTAATAGGAATTCGACCGTATTCAAAACCAACGACTAAGAATATATATAATTTAAGAAAAGTTTACAATAGTAATACTTATCCCAATGTCGGACCACCTAGTGTCCAATATTACTACAAGACTATTCTAAGGTCGATGCCATTCTTAGTATATTTATACATCAATCTAATACGCATAATGACAATACCATTAATAAGGTGTAAAATGAAAACGTAGTTATTTTATTAATTAAATAATAAAATATACAATTCGGATTGGCACTCCAAGCACCAACTTCAACAAACTCCCACTTGCTTAGTGCCAATCTGGATGGTACCACAGTCCCATCTCATCTACATGTTTATCGAATAACTTAGGAGGTAAGACTTTTGTAAGCGGGTCTGCTATGTTGTCTAGTCCTTGAACCTTCAAGACCACCATGTCTTTTTCGTTCAATAATCTCTCTAATTACGCGGTATTTCCTTTCCACGTGTTTAGACTTGGAATGCGCTCTCGGCTCTTTAGCCTACGCAATGGCTCCGCTAGTATAACAGTACAATGGGATCAAATATGCAATACTAGACATAACGCCAAGTTCTATAATAAAATTTCTAATCCATACAGCTTCTTTAGCAGCTTCTGAAGTCGCTATAAATTCCACCTCAATCGTGGAATCAACTGTTGAGCCTTGCTTTGAACATCGCCAACTAACCGCACCACCATTAAGGGTAAATATGTAACCTGATATAGATTTTCTATCATCTGGATCTCTTGGAAGTCAGAGTCTGTATAACCCTTAACTTGTAGATCGTTTTCTCCATATATCAAAAACTTATCCCTAGTACCTTTAAGATATTTGATAATATGTTTCACGGCTGTACAATGATTATTATATGGATCAGATTGATATCTGCTAGTCACACTGACGCCGAAACTGATGTCAGGTATAGTACATAGCACAACATACATTATGCTTCCAATACAAGAAGCATATGGCAAGTTAGACATCCTAACTCTCTCTTCCTCGGTCTGAGGTGCTATTTTCTTCGAAAGATGTATGCTGTATCGGAAATGTACATTTACTGTCTTGCAGTTGGTAAAATCGTACCTTTCTAACATCTTATATATGTACGTCGATTGTGACAATCTTATAAGCTTCCTAACTCTATCACGGTAGAGCCTCATACCTAGTATATAAGAAGCTTCACCCATATCTTTCATGGAGAAGTTCTTGCAAAGGTAGGCTTTCACATTTTGCATCAATCCTATATCATTTCCTATGATAAGAATGTCATCTACATAAAAGACTAGGAAAACTATCATGCTCCCACTAACTTTCTTATAAACACATGGTTCTTCCTCGTTCTTGATGAATCCAGATAATCTAATTATCTCATCAAAATGACATTCCAACTTCGGGATGCCTGTTTAAGTCTATAAATAGACTTTTGGAGCTTACAAACCAAGTTTGAAATCTCACTGGATACGAAACCCTCTGGTTGTTCCATATAGATATCCTCCTCAAGGAATCTATTTAGGAAAGCGGTTTTCACATCCATCTGTCATATCTCATAGTCGTGATATGTAGCAATGGCTAAAATTATTCTAATGGATTTTAGCATGGCTACTGGTGAAAAAGTTTCATCATAGTCAATCCCAGGACATTGAGTGTAATATTTTGCTACCAGTCGGTAGGGGTGAGCACCGATTCCGGGTAGACTTGGAATCGATTGGAACCGGACTGGAAATCCGGGTTTGGAATCGGAACCGGTTGTAATCGGTCCGGTTCTGGTTCCAAATAGATGGAACCGATTTTTAACCGGTCCGGTTCCGGTTCCAAAATAAACGGAATCGGAACCGGACCATAGAACGGAACCAGAACCGAATTTAGAACCGAATTCGATACCCAATTTTATAAAGAGTAATTGATTGATCTCCATTAGTGCTGCCTTAAATCAGCAAGGAACCAGATAATGTGAAAGAAGCATTACAGTATCAATATCGGCATCATGCAATAAAAGATGAGTAGTGTTCATACTACAAAAAAATGGCAAACACTTTGCTTTCTGTCAAATTCACATTCTTTCATATATTGGATTTCGTAATCTTGCATGGTAGTGTCCCATACTACAAAAAATGGCTGTTGTTGCTAAACTTGCACTCATATTTCAGATTCTTTGCTTAAATCTCTATTCACTTTGCTTATTTTGCTCTGCTTTCACTTCTCAATCAGTAATTTTGTTGGTACCAAAACCACAGTTCCATTTTGACATTTTTCACTTCACCGTCTTCTTTTTGTTATTTACATCATAAGGCATTACTATGATTTTGTATTGAGAGACAAAATTTTCATGCCAATGTAGCAGTGAGAGGAGTCAGGGGGAGTAGATGAGTAGTTTGAATTCATTTTTTTTTACTTGGGTTGTTATAATAAAAACTTATATTCTTCTTGACTCTTATGATTTGATATTTTTGTTGTCAGATATGTATAAGAATCAACTACAGGAACTAGTACAAAGAAGCTGTTTCAATCTCCCTTCTTATGCAGTTATGCTTGCATTAGAGAAGGGCCTGATCATGCTCCAAGGTTCAAAGCTTCAGTGAATTTCAATGGTGAGATCTTTGAAAGTCCTAGATATTATACTACATTAAGACAGACTGAGCATGCAGCTGCTGAAGTTAGGGTAATTCGGAACCGGACCGGAATCGGATCTGAACCGAATTAGAACCGAATAATAGGGTACCCTATTTAATTGGGTAGGTTCCGGTTCCACTTAATTAGGAACCGATGTTTTCCGGGTAGGTTCCGGTTCCATGCGGAACCGGAACCGGTTTTGCTCACCCCTACCAGTCGGGCCTTAAAGGTTTCCACCTTTCCATCGGGCCCTCACTTCCTTTTATAAACCCATTTACAAATAATAGGTTTAACTCCATCAGGAAGTTCAACTAAGTACCAGACTTGATTGTCATGCATTGAGTCCATTTCGGATTTCATGGCTTCCTGCCATTTTTCCGAATCGATATCCAATATCGCTTCTTTATACGTAGTCGGATCTATTTCCTCCAAGAGGAGAACATCAAGGCTTGTATCAGATGTTAAAAATAGTCTTTTAGGTGGCCTCGATATTCTATTCGACTTACGTAAAATCTGTGTTGTAGATCATTCACCTGATTGGATCTTTGGTTTCATCTCGTGTTCTTTACTGTTGGGATCAAACTCATCAAGTTCATTATTTCTACAACTCCCACTATTTCTCAAAAATTCATTTTCAAGAAAAGTGACAAAGCGAACAACAAATACATTTCGTTGCTCAGAATCATAGAATTGATATCCCATGGAATTATCAGGATATCCAACAAACCTACATTTATACCCTTTAGGAGCTAGTTTATCTCGCAGAGCAACTCTAACGTATGCAGGACAACCCCAAATCTTTAAATGCCTAAGACTTGGATTTCTACCGAACCATATTTGATAGGGGGTCGTAGAAACAGCTTTCGACAGAACTCTATTAAGTATGTGGGCAGCAGTAAGTAAAGCGTAACCCCAAAGATAATAAGGAAGATCTGTATAACTCATCATTGATCGCACCATTCTAATAAAGTATGATTTCCACCCTTAGACACTCCATTGTGTTGAGGTGTTCCTGGTGGCTATATTGGCAAGAATTTTATTCCCCCTTAAATAATTTCTGAATTCTTCACTCATGTATTCACCTCCTCAATTTTATCTAAGGCCCTTGATGAATTTACTGGTTTGTTTTTCTACTTCGTTTCAGAATATTTTGAACTTGTCAAATGTTTCTGACTTATGTTTCATCAGATAGACATATCCATATCTAGACTTGTCATCTGTGAAAGTCACAAAGTATGTTGAACCATCATGAGCGGCATGATGTAATGGACCACACACATCACTGTGTATTAGTTCCAATAAATCTCCAGCATGGTGTCCAACACCAAGAAATGGGCTTTTGTCATATTTCCTTGGATATATGACTCACAAATCGGATAAGGATCTAAGGTAAGATTTTCAATTAAATCATCATTTACCAATTTGGATAGATGTCTAACACCTATATGGTCTAATCTCATATGCCATAATTCAGTATTATTTAATTCAGATTTCCTATTTGTATTTTCCTCTACATTAAAGACATCTCTATATGTTTCAAAAATATAGTGACCGTTAGATAAAGAACAGTCACATTTCAATAAATTATCTTTATCATACAAACATAAAGTTTCATTCTTAGTGTTTATTTTATATCATTCTTTATCTAATATTGGCAGTGATATTATTTGTCTGATAAGTGAGGGAACATAATAACAGTCATGCAAATCTAATTTACATCTATTGGAGAGATAAAAAATAATTTTTCCTATGGCCTTGACATCCAATGTCTTGCCATTGTCAACTCTAAGCTGGATCTCCCATTTATTCAGCCTTATTCTTACCCTCATTACTTGCAGGGAGTTGCAAATATGAGTAGGACTGTCAGTGTCTAACACCCATCCACTATTTGCATCTAAGGCTAATGAGATGTCAATAATTGGAAAAATACAAAGCGTACCTGAGGGTCATGCTTTTCCTTTCAGCTCTGGATAGTCATTCTTCCAGTATCCAAACTTGTTGCATTGTAGACATTGGTCACGAGCTAATGGCGGTTCAGCACATTTGTGCTTTTTGGAGTTCTTCTTTGATATCTTTTTCTTCCCCAACTTTATTTTCTTTGACTTCCCAAAAGTCTTCGAAGAGACAGCTCCACCATGAAGATACAAAGTGGGGTTGCCTTTTTCTCATATCATGTTCTGCCACGCGTAACTGTTAGGGTTGGTGCTCGAAGTGCCAATCCGGATCGTATTTATGTCCGATTCATGAATACTAAAAATTCATTTTCCCTAATATTACTTATTTATGGTAGTACTTCTTGCTTTTATATACATATTCGATCTAATTATGATTAAATTGAAACTAAATATGATTTAGTGATATGTATATATTAGACAAAGATCCGATAATATATAATGTAGTGCGCAGTTACAAAGTAATTTGTAATTGACATTGGGAAGTGAAACTACTAGAAGTATATTATCAAATAAAATTCCTGGTCAAGATTTACTAACATGGGTCGGTTAGTAAAATTCGCTGAGACTAGTACACGTCGTATATTGAGACTTGATCCGATGGTTTATCCCAATGAACCATGAGTCTGGAGAGACTCGTATAGACGTGTAGGTGTTATATAATTGAAAAGTACTTGCGCCTCGGAGGTACAAGCAAAATTTTATCATTTATTTTATTTAATAGAATATTATATTCTATTTGATAGAATATCTTTTCTACGATCCTGAGTAATAAAATTATTTTATTACTTGGTGTGTATCATTAGATGTTAACGATTGTAGAAAAGACTTGACTTATTGAAGTTAATTGTGAGAGTGATAAACTATAAATGGAACTACATAATTAATATGATGAAAATACCTTTAGACAACTTCCACATACGTCCAATAGGATTTCAAAATCATTTGCGATGTATTTGATATTAATGGTTCTGCTGTTTTCTTATCGAAGAAAATTATCCTATAACTTGTAGTGGGAGCGATATTTGATATCGATTTCGGAAGTTAGCATTGAATCATAGATTTAAGTTTGTTCGTAGCTTACTGCGATCACGTTTTGAACTTGATTGAGCTTTTGTTATGAATCGTTCATAAAATGTGCAAATGGTTTGCGCATCAAAAGCACAATGCGCTTATTAAAGGTTTGACCTTTATAGTATAACAGTGAGAAACGTTATACTCAGCAATCTATTGTAGATTCTGAGGAAACTTGTCTCTAGTCGCACTAATTGAACAATTAAAGATCCGTTGGTTAATGTTGATATTAAACTATAAATTTTGGCTAACGAATGCAAAGTGGCGTTCCTGAATGGTTTCTACGAATAAGAGATCCATTGTGATTTCTTTGTTTGAAGAGTTCATTATAGAATTTCCCTGGAGTTTGTATTCTGATAAGATCAAAGTTTGATATACTAGCTTATAGAGCCTATTGTAGACTCAGATAAGCTTTTCAGAAATCCGTGTTTTCTAATTTTGATAACAGTCAGATTATCTGATTTTATCAAAGCATAGAAAATACATATATGATAGTAGGGTTAGTGGGAGCGTACAAATTTCTTTCTAGTATTGTATATCCTAACGACATTATCATAATTAATGTAATAATGAGATGTTTATAAGGTAAAAGGTTTACCTAAGTCTTCTTTTCTCCGTGAAAGCAGTGGGAGTATTTGATATAAAGTTTTATATATAATATAAAACAAGAGACTTGTGAGATACTCCCATTAGTCGTGCATTAGATATGATCTAATAAGAGACACAGCAAGACTAACTGTTTGACAGTTAGTGTGTCTCTTGTATATTGTATTCATCTTTCGTAAAAGATGATTCCTTACTTGAAAGAGAAATTGATTAGCATGTCTAAACAATCTTATGCATCATAAGATGATGGCGTAATGAATACTATATTATGTACGACTAAAAGACATCAATTTAATCGTAATTGTTACGAACTATTTTGATACGCGATAGACCGTAGGATGTGTCTGAACATGTTCTTTATTATCTTTGAGATATCAAGAACGAGTTTCTCATTCATGGAGAATATAGTCTGCAACCATGGGGGTCTGATTAGTTTTGAGTCTAATTATGATGTTAGATGGTCTACGTCATATAAAGTCAGAAAAGATACAGTGGGAGTGTCACGATTGATTCTGCTGTATTAGTGGAATTAGTTGTAACTTATGAAGTATTGACTTATAAAGTTACATAATGACCTTATCAAACAAAGTTCATGGTCAAGATTTACTAACATAGGTCGGTTAGTAAAATCCGCTGAGACCAGTACACGTCCTATATCGAGACTTGATCTGATGGTTTATCCCAATGAACCATGAGTCTGGAGAGACTCATATAGACGTGTAGGTGTTTATATTGGATAAACACTGAACGACTCACTGAAGATTTCCTAATAGATGGTATACCAACGTCAATATGAATCTTCTCGGGTCAAGTGAGCATAGTGGTCCTTTGACTTGAGATACCACAGTGGATGTATGAGGTATCCTCCACACTTTGATGGTAATCACGTCACTGATCTATTTAAATCAGACCTCCACATGTTCGTTGGGTGTGGACTGATCCTCATGATATCCTTTGTGTATCAAGATAGGATCCGTCAGTTCTGTGTACAGAGCATAGGTATTCAATATGGACTTAACAATATGTTAAATCCATGGGCCCGTGGTACACTGTAAAAGTTACTTCTAAGTGTTATTAAGTGATTGCTAATAGAATCATCGACGGGATTATACCTATAGAGATTTGACTTTATTATCTATATCTCTGGGACAATCCGGATTCCTGTGACGGAGGGATTGTACGTATACGATGACCTCGACCTGTATGATTCAGCGAGATTATCCGTGGTCGTCATAATTTACGGGTGGGTAGACTATGGACACGAAATTGGATTTCGTAGCGGATATGCCTGAATCTATAGAGTCTCACTAATGAAACATACTCGTGGAGCACTAGGGCTGCTTTTATAAATAATATTAATTATTTATAGATTGTTTAATGGTTAAACGATAAATACACGCTTGAAGGGTTTTTCCGACTTTTTCCGACTTTTTCCTAATTAATGTGTATTTGATTTAGATACTTGATTTTATTAAATTCACATTAATTAATTGTCTAATAAAGTATTTGACACTTGTCACAAATATTTGTATTATGGAATATTTAATGTAAATATTAGACAGATATTTGAATATTTATATTTATAATTATCTAATTATTTAATTGTTAAATAATTAGATTAATTAAATATAAATATCTTTTAACTTTAATATGGTAAAATGTAATTGGTACATTTGTGCATATATTAATTAAAATGGTTAACAACTTGATTTTTGGTATTTTTAATATTGATTAAATTTGTAAAAATCAAAATTCCCATTTTACCCTTAGTAAAGTCGGTCATTCCCTATCTTTAAGCTTTGAGTTTTTTCATTTTTGCTTCACTTTTGGCTTCAAAAATAGATTACAAAAAAAGGGAGTTGAGAGAAAAACTAAGTGATAAAGGAGATTTGTGAAGAAAACTTTGAAAATTAAGGTAATTTCATACTTTTCTTTACTTGAAAATTATTTCTATGCCTTTACACTTCAACATATGATGTTGTCATGTTTTCTCTATTGTCTTGGGTTTTTAATAAGTTTGTTTGAAGCATGAATGAAAGGTGTTAGCATGTGTATTTAGTAAAGGAAGCTTATTAAGTGTTATTAAGCTTACTTTTGGTTATTTGATAACTTGGTAGCCATTCTAGAGTTGCTTAGCCACTCATAAATGACCTAGAATTGTTCTTGAGTTGTTTCATGGTGGTGAGACTTGTTTGGTGTAGTAAGGATTGAATTAAAGTGTTGAATTTTATTAATTTGGTTTTAATTGGCCAATTGGACAATTTGTAGAAATTAGGGTTCATGACCCTCTCCAAATTTGGGGATTTTCATATATGTGTTAATTAATGATGTATATATGATGCATATTAATTTTGGTGTTGATTGGACTTGATCTTGAATGGTTTTGAACCAATTTGGAGTAAAGTGCAATTCTTGAAAACTTGAGGGACCTCTTGGTAATTAAGGGAAAATTGTTTTCTTGAATTGAAATTTGTATTTTCATGTATAAGACATGTATAAATCATTTTGGTAGTGATATGGAATCACCTAATTATGTATTTGGTAAATTAGGACTAAAATGATCAAAACGCAAAGTTTAGGGGCATTTCGTAATTACTGAAAAATCTGGAAAAAATTTTAGATTTCTGTTTTAATGTATATTTGATGTAAAAATAATTTTGGTTGTGATTGGAAATCACCTAAGCTTGTTTTGAACAACTTAGGACTAAAATGATGAAAATGGAAAGTTTTGGGGTTGTTTGGTAATTTATTGAAATTCTGATTTCTGGGTTAAAAAATTTATGTTTTTGAGTATTGAGTGATTAAAATAAATTATTTTATTTTAATTACCCAAGAAAATTAAAGAAATGGGAAAATGTGATCTTCCCGCATTCCGCTGCATAACCCGGGTATTTTGCCCAAAACCCCAACAAAAATGGTATCAAAGTAGGTTTGAACCTCAACACTTGATATGAATATGCCTTTAAATTCAATATTTAATTTTGTCTTTACTTTATGCCTGCTTGTATTTATTTAATTTGATTAAATTAAATGCGTAACATCTTTGTGGAAAAACCATAGTTAATTAGATTTTAAAGTAATATGTATTGGATGCATATTTCATGGTTTGTCTTGTCAATACAGTTTTTGGATATATGTTCTACAGATGCATCCGAGAAAGTGCCAAAGTAGTGAGGGTGTAGTTGATAGAAATTTATCCATACTGGATGTATATGTGATACTAGATAAATTCAAGCGAAAGCGGAAATCTTGAACGTGCCAAAGCTGTCAGGAGTACGCAAGTATCTTGAATTTATCATTGACAAGTTTAACCTTGGTACGCCTCCTTGTGAACATTCCAAAGCTGTCACAACGAGAAACGACCAGGACCAGAACCTAGAAGTCACTAGTGAGTGATTGACAATGAGTTGTCTACCTAATGAATATACATAAGTGAGAACGTGCCAAAGTTGTGAGTCGAAATACATTCATGGGGTCCACCTCTCACTATGGAATTCAATTTAATCATTGAATTCCCATTTTCCGATAGGGATTACGGTATTATGTAAAATAATGGGAGGCACTGCTTGGTTTAAAATTCTATAACTAAGGCAGTGTGTAATATTATGAAAATTGCTGCTTATGTTTCCTTTATTCTATTGTGTTGATAGAATTAAAACTTCTAATCTACTGCATGCATATTATTTGTATATGTTTTCTGAATTTTCTTATGGTTGTAGATTTCTAGAATAGGTTCTAGATTTAAAGTAGGCTTGGATATTGTTAGATTAGTTAAAACCATCGGGAACTGTTGTTCCGTTTTTCTTGAAAAATCATGATGGTTAGTGACTTAGTTTCTAAGTCATGATAAATAATCTAAATAGATATCTGTTTTAGGATATAATAGTCTAGAGAGAATAGTTTCTCTTGTAGTAAGAATTGACATGAATTAGTTCATGTCTTGAGATTCTTGACTGGCATTAAGAAAACCCCATTAGGTATTTGTTTATCTGATAATGACGTTTCTTGGCTTTAGTGACCTTTAGAGGTAATGTGTCTGACACAATTTGCTAATCAATTATTTGGAATTGTTGCGAATAGTTGAAGGCAAATTATAAAGCTAAAGAAAGGAGATGCGTATAGTTGTGTATAGGAAATATCGATTTTCACAATATGACAACTATAGATATTGGATATCGGATCTCTCGTCTAGTTATTTAAAATATTGTTTAATGATTGTTTTGATATTTGATATCAGAACTTGTGACTATTGAATAGTTACTTATTCTTTATAAAATGACTAGTTATTACATACTTTAAAATGACTAGTATTGTCATTAATGTAGAGATAAACATTACGAAGATATTTGGTTAACTAAATAACTTAGAACCGTGCTTTATGAGATTTTATCATATAAGCATTAGATGTTTATTATGTATGGTAAAGGATGGTCTGATACGAGATCACACCACAAATCCTTATCCATTTAATGAATATTGTATTCGGGAAGTGATTAAATCTCATTTAACCAATGATCGTCATTGGACTACAGATTTATTAAACTAATACATTAGATGTATGTAGTTTCATGAATTAGAAATTACCTTGGATAGTTTTCTTTACTTCGTAACTTAGTTAATGAGTTGTCATGACTTAGTTACGTGTTTCTAAAAGAATAATTATTGAACGTCTTGAATGGTTTGAGAACTTTTAATATGTTTATGATGAAACGCGAATAGAATATTTTGACTGGTTCAAAGATATTCGATTTAAAGTTTTGAAAACTATATCATTAAAATTCATCGTGAGTCTTTGAATTGTTCAAAGATGTTTGATATGATAATACATATGAATTTATGACAATTAGTTCTAATGTTATTTAATCAATAAATACGATTCTTACTTAATATTATTCTTCTACAATTCCATTGTGATGGAATTGGTTAGTGGGAGGAATCTTATATGATTTGATTTGCTTGATATTGAATGTTACTGAATTATTTTCAATACTCTTTGGGATATGCTCCAGTATCTCTAATTCGTCTTTTTAATTAAGGTTCCATTAGTTTCTATAGTTATGTATATGATATGTATAAGTAGAAAATTCGAATCTTGAAAAGTTTGAGATTTGAATCTTTCTTTTGTATAATGGTTATATAATTGAAAAGTACTTGCGCCTCGGAGGTACAAGCAAAATTTTATCATTTATTTTATTTAATAGAATATTATATTCTATTTGATAGAATATCTTTTCTACGATCCTGAGTAATAAAATTATTTTATTACTTGGTGTGTATCATTAGATGTTAACGATTGTAGAAAAGACTTGACTTATTGAAGTTAATTGTGAGAGTGATAAACTATAAATGGAACTACATAATTAATATGATGAAAATACCTTTAGACAACTTCCACATACGTCCAATAGGATTTCAAAATCATTTGCGATGTATTTGATATTTAATGGTTCTGCTGTTTTCTTATCGAAGAAAATTATCCTATAACTTGTAGTGGGAGCGATATTTGATATCGATTTCGGAAGTTAGCATTGAATCATAGATTTAAGTTTGTTCGTAGCTTACTGCGATCATGTTTTGAACTTGATTGAGCTTTTGTTATGAATCGTTCATAAAATGTGCAAATGGTTTACGCATCAAAAGCACAGTGCGCTTATTAAAGGTTTGACCTTTATAGTATGACAGTGAGAAAAGTTATACTCAACAATCTATTTTAGATTCTGAGGAAACTTGTCTCTAGTCGCACTAATTGAACAATTAAAGATCTGTTGATTAATGTTGATATTAAACTATATATTTTGACTAAAGAATGCAAAGTGGCGTTCCTGAATGGTTTCTTCGAATAAGAGATCCATTGTGATTTCTTTGTTTGAAGAGTTCATTCTAGAATGGCTCTGAAGTTTGTATTCTGTTAAGATCACAGTTTGATATACTAGCTTATAGAGCCTATTGTAGACTCAGATAAGTTTTTCTGAAATCCGTGTTTTCTAATTTTGATAACAGTCAGATTGTCAGATTTTATCAAAGCATAGAAAATACATATATGTTAGTAGGGTTAGTGGGAGCGTACAAATTTTTTTCTAGTATTATATCCTAACGACATTATCATTATTAATGTAATAATGAGATGTTTATAAGGTAAAAGGTTTACCTAAGTCTTCTTTTCTCCGTGAAAGCAGTAGGAGTAATCTTTGTTATATTTGATATAAAGTTTTATATAATATAAAACAAGAGACTTGTGAGATACTCTCATTAGTCGTGCATTAGATATGATCTAATAAGAGACACAACAAGACTAACTGTTTGACAGTTAGTGTGTCTCTTGTATATTGTATTCATCTTTCGTAAAAGATGATTCCTTACTTGAAATAGAAATTGATTAGCATGTCTAAACAATCTTATGCATCATAAGATGATGGCGTAATGAATACTATATTATGTACGACTAAAAGATATCAATTTAATCGTAATTGTTATGAACTATTTTGATACGCTATAGACCATAGGATGTGTCTGAACATGTTCTTTATTATCTTTGAGATATGAAGAACGAGTTTCTTATTCATGGAGAATATAGTCTGCAACCATGGGGGTCTGATTAGTTTGGAGTCTAATTATGATGTTAGATGGTCTACGTCATATAAATTCAGAAAGATACAGTGGGAGTGTCACGATTGATTCTAATGTATTAGTGGAATTAGTTGTAACTTATGAAGTATTGACTTATGAAGTTACATAGTGACCTTATCAAATAAAGTTCCTGGTCAAGATTTACTAACATAGGTCGGTTAGTAAAATCCGCTGAGACCAGTACACGTCCTATATCGAGACTTGATCCGATGGTTTATCCCAATGACCATGAGCCTGGAGAGACTCATATAGACGTGTAGGTGTTTATATTGGATAAACACTGAACGACTCACTGAAGATTTCTTAATAGATGGTACACCAACATCAATAAGAATCTTTTCGGGTCAAGTGAGCAAAGTGGTCATTTGACTTGAGATACCACAGTAGATGTATGAGGTATCCTCCACACTTTGATGGCAACCACGTCACTGATATATTTAGATCATACCTCCACCTGTTCGTTGGGTATGGACTGATCCTCAGGATATCATGTGCATATCAAGATAAGATCCGTCAGTTCTGTGTATAGAGCATAGGTATTCAATATGGACTTAGCAATCTGTTAAATCCATGGGCCCGTGGTACACTATAAAAGTTAGTTCTAAGTGTTATTAAGTGATTGCTAATAGAATCGTTGACGTGATTATACCTATAGAGATTTGATGTTATTATCTATATCTCTAGGATAATCCGGATTCCTGTGACGGAGGGATTATACGTATGCGATGACCTCGACCTGTATGATTCAGCGAGATTATCCGTGGTCGTCATAATTTACGGGTGGGTAGATTATGGTCACGAAATTAGATTTCGTGACGGATATGCCTGAATCTAGAGAGTCTCACTAATGAAACATACTCGTAGAGAACTACAACTACTTTTATAAATAATATTGATTATTTATAGATCGTTTAATGGTTAAACGATAAATACACGCTTTAAGGGTTTTTTTCGGCTTTTTCCTAATTAATGAGTATTTGATTTAAATACTTGACTTTATTAAATTCACATTAATTGTCAAATAAAGTATTTGACACTTGTCGCAAATATATGTATTATGGAATATTTAATGTAAATAATATACATATATTTGGATACTTATATTTGTAATTATCTAATTATTTAATTCTTAAATAATTAGATTAATTAAATATAAATATCTTTTAACTTTAATATGTCAAAATGTAATTGGTACATTTGTGCATATATTAATTAAAATGGTTGACAACTTGATTTTTGGCATTTTTAATATTGATTAAATTTGTAAAAATCAAAATTTCGATTTTGCCATTGGTAAAGTCGGTCATGCCCTATCTTTAAGCTTTGAGTTTTTCATTTTTACTTCACTTTTGGCTTCAAAAATAGATTACAAAAAAAAGGGAGTTGAGAGAAAAACTATGTGCTAACGGTGATTTGTGAAGAAAACTTTGAAAATTAAGGTAATTTCGTACTTTTTTTACTTGAAAATTATTTCTATGCCTTTAGACTTCAACATATGATGTTGTCATGTTTTCTTTATTCTCTTGGGTTTGTAATAAGTTTGTTTGAAGCATGAATGAAAGGTGTTAGCATGTGTATTTGGTTAAGGAAGCTCATTAAGTGTTATTAAGCTTACTTTTGGTTATTTGATAACTTGGTAGCCATTCTAGAGTTGCTTAGCCACTCATAAATGACCTAGAATTGTTCTTGAGTTGTTTCATGGTGGTGAGACTTGTTTGGTGTAGTAAGGATTGAATTAAAGTGTTGAATTTTATTAATTTGGGGTTAATTGGCCAATTGTATAATTTTGAGAAATTAGGGTTCATAACCCTCTCCCAATTTGGGGCTTTTCATATATGTATTAATTAATGATGTATATATGATTCATATTAATTTTGGTGTTTATTGGAGTTGATCTTGAATGGTTTTGAACCAATTTGGACTAAAATGCGATTCTTGGAAACTTGAGGGACCCCTCGGTAATTTAGGGAAAATTGTTTTCTTGAATTGCAATTTGTATTTTCATGTATAAATCATTTTGGTAGTGATATGGAATCACCTAATTATGTATTTGACAAATTAGGACTAAATGATAAAAATGTAAAGTTTAGGGGCATTTCCGTAATTACTAAAAAATCTGGAAAATTTTTCAGATTTATATTTTAATGTATATTTGATGTACAAATAATTTTGGTTGTGAATGGAAATCACCTAAGCTTGTTTTGAACAACTTCGGACTAAAATGATGAAAATGAAAAGTTTTTGGGTTGTATGGTAATTTATTGAAATTCTGATTTCTAGGTTAAAAAATTTCTTTTTTTGAGTATTGAGTGATTAAAATAAATAATTTTATTTTAATTACCCAAGAAAAATTAAAGAAATGAGAAAAATTTGATCTTCCCGCATTCCGCGCGTAACCCGGGTATTTTGCCCAAAACCCTAACAGTAACATGTTATGAAGTTCTTCATAGCTGGCTTGCATCGAGTGCATATGGAAGTTTAACACAAATCCAGCATACGATCCAGGCAAAGAAGACACAATCAAATTACGGCCCAGTCATTCATCAATCACAATGCCATGTCGTTCCAAGTATCGAATCTGGTCGATCATGTTCAAAACATCAATGCTGACAGCTCCTCCATACTTGAGTATAGCACAAAATAATTCCTTAGACCTTCAATAAAGTTCGATCTCTTGATTTGCCTCGAAAAACTCCTTGAGTATTTGAAAAATGCTCCAAGCATCCGGTATTTCAATGTACTGTCTCAGCAAATCAGGAACCATCGATCCTAAAATGTAGAATTTCACCTTAAGGTTATCATCCTTCCATTTATTAAAAGTTTCTCACTCTTCTGGAGTGGTGTCAGGATCGATTTCAACAGACAGTGGATTGACAGTGACATAAGTCAACTTTTCAAACTTCAAGATAAGGCGTATGTTCATTTCACATTCAAAATAGTTTTCGGCTCCTTTTAGTTTACTGGTATCCAAAAGTCTCATCAATGGATTAACGGCAGCCATCTATAAGATAATAATTTTAAAAACTAGCAGAACAGTTTTCATTTCAAAATAATAACATTAATTGATTATGGCATTTTAAATTTATTAGTGCCATCCCGCTACTTTATATAATTCTTTAATCTCCCTTAAAGGGAAAATAGAAATTTGACTATCAAAATCTCATAACGGGAAGTGGATCCCATGACATTTACTCTAGCCTCACACTAATGACGATATTGGCCTTTATAAACTCATTAGGTAGACCTCCAAGGTCAATCACTTCATGTGACTCATGGTTTGATCCTGAATCGTTTCTTATCCTCACATTAATGACGATATTGGATTAAGACGTGCTCTAGGTGTATACTTGTCAATGTGCACTAATGAGCTTCGTATATACACCGTCACACTGATGACGTTATTGAGTGACTACGTTAACCCATCACACTACATCTAATGTTTTACTGGAGTGACCTAAGTTCCGAGCACTTATACCCTCACACTAATGATGATATTGGATATAAGTAGTAAGAACTCATTCATCTCCGTATTGACAAGATGGACCATCCAATAATGCTCTCACATTACTAATACTATTACTTAAATAAAGTAATCACCTAATCACAGGAGCTTTATGACAATCAGGTCATTAATTTAATTAGGTCAAAATTTTAATTTAAAACATGCTTTACATATCGAATATGTCTTATGCATAATTAAATTAAAATTATTATGACATAGATTCAAATACATGTCTAACATGCAACATGTGTTGTATGGTTAAGCCTTGCTCTGATACCATTATGTTGGGGAAGTTGTGGAACCCTAGGGTCGGATCAGCTATTTGGCTCAGCAAGAGGAGGATGATAGACTTTCAAACCTGACACATCCACTGCACGATCCTTTGAGCCGTTGTTCCTATGTCCCACGCAGCGGAAATGGGTCTAACCCATGGATATCAAGCATGGGTGTTATTTTAAAATATTTAATGAACTATGTTATTCCATTATGAGTGTATAGGAAAAAAACTGGGACTAAATCGGAGTCCGGAAGCTCAAGAACGAAGAAAAACAAATTCAGCGCGCGTCAAGGGTGAACACACGTGTGAGGTCACGCGCTACAGTACGCGCGTGCACTGTAGCACCCAGCTCTCCTCACATTAATTTTTTTCTTTTTTTTTTTCATTTAATTTCCTTCAGCTCACTTTCCAGTGAGCTAAAGAATTAGGGTCTATTACCCTAATTGCATTCAACTCTCCCTAAACACTTTAAAAACACCCGAAATTAATTTTTAACATCAAAACCAACATCAACACATGTTATAGAACAAAATTCAAGTTTTTCAAAATATCATATTATTTTTACAAAAAAATAAATTTATTCTAAATACTAGCGTAAATTTTGAATCCAAAACACAAACCAAATTAGAATCCTAATAAGAAATATCTCGTGAACAATTCAAGGTCACCTAAAGGTGGTCAAATGATTCTAGAATGGTAACCATAGCTCTAAGGTTTAATCTAGAGTTCTAAACTCTAATTTTAAGTTTATGTCTAACATAAATATTTTGACCTAATAAGAAGCATATTGTGTTTATACTTCCAAAGCATCCTAACACAAGTTATTAGCCTTATTTCAACATTAAGTTATGTGATCATGCATTCAATATATAAAAGAACATAACTTAAGAGAAGTTCAAACTTACCTAACAAGCTTGATGCAAAGATCCAATCTTCTTCTTTTTGTTGAAATGGTAGGTGAACCTCCAAGGTTTGCAAGCTTCACTCCAAGATCTAATCTTGATTCCAATGTTAGCAAGCTTCAATCCAAGATCCATTCTTGATTTCTCCTAGATGAAATATTGTAGAGACCTTACAAGCTTCTCTAAACACTTCTCTAAATTAGGCTAATTTCTCTAAGAATTTGCTTGTACTTAGATTTCTCAAGCTTTTGCTTTTCTTAATTAAAACCTTCATAAAGCTTGCTATTTATAGCAAAACTTAGGCAATTTTTAATTAATAAACGTTCTAATCGACTTTTAGGTGGGTTTAATCTAATTTGTCAAAATATGTATAATTATGTGTGACCAATCTCCATTGTCTCCCACTTTGATTTAATCCAATTAAATTAAGCGAAGGATTAGGAAATGGATTAGTTAAATGTTTGCCACTTTGATTTAATCCAATTAAATCAAGGTAAAGCCACATATTATTACATACTTACAATTACCATAATATCCTTAAATGGTAGAGATAATTATGATTTTATAATTAAGCCATTGTGTAATTATTGAATTAATCCAATTAGGTCAAAGTAAATAATCAATGTTATCCAATAACACTTTATTATCTTAGTTGATAATTATAATATCGAATATGATCTTTTATTAAAATTAATCGGCTACCCAAGTGCTCAATGAGTACACTTCATATCGAGACTCTCAAAGTTTATACACGTTGGTCATATAAGCCTAGCTAATATGTACGTAATTCAACTACCTCCGAATTTACGAAAAACACGAACAACCTTTCTGAACTATACAAGTCGAGGTCATCACATATGTTTAACAATCCCTCCATCGTAGGCTATCCGAGTTGTGCTTAGGAAATATAGAATATACCGTCAAGTTTCCGAGGCGCACATCTCATGTCGATATGTCCACGATTCTTCATAACTGATGCGATACACCCTAGGTGATCGACTTTGGACAAAGCTTTAAGAATCGTGACTTTAATCACATGAATACATAAACTCCTTATAATACACATACGGGCCGACAGATCCTATCTTGTTTCGCACTTGATTACTGAGTGCATCGGTCCATACCCAATGAACATCTAGAGGTCAGACCATGAAAGGTTTCTGACATACATGGCATCAAAGTGTGGAGGATCTCACACAAAATCAATATTATCCTATAGTCAAAAGATTACATATGCTACTCGACTCGAGGAGATTTCTATTGACGGTTGTGTGTACTTCCAACTATTAGGAATCACTTGTGAGTCATCGGGTTAAACCATTGGAACTCCAATTCCAATATACGACATGTGCTAGTATTCTAGGTTATAGGAATTTCTACCATATTCCAAAACCAATGACTATGAATGTATATACTTTAAGAATAGTTTACAATAGTAATACTTATCCCAATGTCAGATTATCTAGTGTCCAATATTACTACAAGACTATTCTAAGGTCGATGTCATTCTTAGTATATCTATACATCAATCTAATACGCATAATGACAATACCATTAATAAGGTATGAAATGGAAATGTAGTTATTGTATTAATTAAATAATAAAATATATAATTCGGATTGGCACTCCAAACACCAACTCCAACATGGAGAACATAACGTGTTCCCAGAAAATAACATGATGAGAGATATGAAGTTTCTTTGACACAGGATCCCCAAAACGATAACCTTAGTGTTGAATACCATAACCGAGGAAACAAAAAAATCTGGCACGGGATTCTAACTTGTGATGCTCTATGGGAGGAAGAAGAATGAAACAAACACTCCCAAAGACTTTGAGAAGATCATAAGTAGGGGAAACACCATATAGTCACTCATAAGGAGACAAATGTTATTTGGTGACTAAAGAAGGAACATGATTAATAACATAAACATCCGTAAGAGCAGCTTCACCCCAAAAGCATTCAAGACAAGAGGATGAAATGAGCATAGATCGAGTGGAATCTAAAATATGACGATGTTTTCGTTCGGCTCGTCCATTTTGTTGAGAGGTATATGGGCAAGATTGTTGTGAAATGGTCCATTGTGCTTTTAAAAATAGTTGAATCTTAGAGCCAAGATATTCCTTGGCATTGTCTGCCCTCAATGTTTTGATAGTCTTCGAAAACTGTGTTTTGATAATGTTTGCAAAGTCAATATAAATTTGAGGTAGTTCAGAATGCCGTTTCATAAGAAAAATCCATTAAATCAAGAATAGTCATCAATAAACAAGATAAAATATTTAGATCCTCCCATAGTAGCTATAGGTGAAGGTCCCCATACATCAGAGTGGACCAAATCAAAGAGGGCAACAAAAATATTTTGAAAGGATAAAGCTAGTTATTTTACAAGTTGACAAGAGACACAATTGAAATAGTGGTCTTTAACGGAACCTAGTGAACCATTAGAAACTAAAAGATGAAGTTTATTTACCGAGACATGACCAAGGTGCATATGCCACAAGTGAGGAGAAGATGAAGTAGATACAACACATAGTTGGGAAAACGATTTGAAGGAAGATACATAGAGGTGAGTTCAAACAGACGTCCAATTCTACGGCATGTCCCAAGAATTTGTCCCGTCTGCGGATCCTTCACACGACAATCATTAGTGGAGAATATCAATTCTAATCCAAGTTCACATAGTTGACCAACAGAAACAAGGTTGAATGTAAGTTTGGGAATGAAAAATGTATTTGGTAAAGTGAATGTAGATGTTGATATGTGGCCAGATTGACTTACAAGCATTTGTGAACCATCTACGGTGAAAATTGGAGAAATACTTATGGTGGGAGAGGTGGAGGAAAATAATGGGATTGGGAAGTCATATGATTGCAACAACCAGAGTCAAAATACCAAGAAGAATTACCTGAAGTGACATATAAGGCGGTGGAAGTACTGGAAGGAATTGAGAGTATCTGTCTAAGGAGTATTTCTAAGTCACCAATAGAGTCAAAAGAGTCATTGACTTTATTACCAACAGTAGCAGTGGAATTAGCAGACCTTGGGGTCTGATTAGATCTTGGTGGATGAGTGGGACACTACTCAATGTCATGGCCAGACAGCTTGCAGTAACGATATTCTTCCTTATGATGATAATTGGAAGCTGTGTGTCCTTTTTTCTTACATTTGTGACATTCAGTAAAACGACATTCAGACCGGATGTGACCAGCCTTGTTACAGGTATAACAAAATTTTCCTCTTTTGCTAGAATTATTGCTTACAGTGGCAAGCACAACATCATCTTGAGGAGGCTTAAGTAAGTTTAGTCGAGTTTCATCAGATAATAAATGAGAGACAACAACTTCTAATGTAGGCAAGGGAGATTAATGTAACAAGGAAGCTCGACAAGATTCAAAGTCATCAGTAAGGGCCATAAGGAATTGAATTAGCCGCATGCAGTCACGGTGTGTCGTATAATTAGTTGCATCAACAATGCAACTCATAGATGGTTCTGACAAAGTAAGTTGATCCCAAATATTCTCCATTTGAGCAAGAAAATTAGTAAGAGACTAACCTTTCTCTTGTTTCAAAATATGCAACTTTTCCCACAGTTGATACTGACTAGAGAGATCAGAAGAGGTGTACCTTAATGCAAGTAGATCCCAAACATCTTTTGTTAGCGCAAAATCACGTAATGGATTTTGATGATGTCAACACTTGAAGACTTCGACACACAATAGCGAGACATTACAAAAAGATGTCGAAACACGTTGGTGGTGAAGAGTGAGAATGTGAAGACTAGTGGCAAAACGAAGACAATCTTACTTAGTCTTAGCTTAGGACTCTAAATGTATTGTGAATTGATTATTCAACTACCTAAGCTCATAGGAAACATACATATTCACTTAGATGCATTAGGCTCATGCATAAAATGCCTTAAAACTTCATATATGCATTTTTGGTATAGAGACCGACATACCGGTCCCTTATCGGTCCCCATACCGGTGAGATGCTCTATTTTGAAAGCTCTCTGGAACTGGCACATTTCATACCGGTGATATACTGGTGACCATACCAGTCATACTAGAGATTTCATACACTCTGAAACCAGCATGCACCAAACCGGCTACCATACCGGTGAGCCAAATCGGCACGGACCATACTGGTCCATATACGGATGTCCATACCAGTGAGCCTATTACTTAACATGCTTACTGGAATTGGCAAGGACCAAACCTATCCTCATATCGGTGACCATACCAACCTAACGGATATATTTAAAATGGTAATATAGCCGTTGAGAGCCGTTACTATGCCAGACCGACATAGCGATGTCTGGACACCAGTTTATCGGTCTCAGATAGAGAAGTTGGGACTGCTTTGTATTTTATTATAAATTGAGCCCTAATTCATTTTTCCAATGTTACACAACCTTCATATACATTACACTAAGGCAAAAACATAGAGTTTTCTTTAACCTTCATAATATACACTTTCATACATCAAGCTCACACACTACACCTTCTTAATCTTTAGTAGTGACCTTAAATCACTTGGGTAAACATCTCACACAATCTTCTTTATCTTTGTGAGTGCCCAAGTGTATTTACAAAATTCTTATTCAAAATACTTGTGGTTTGTGAAATCTCATCGTCTGGGTAATTGTAAAGGTTTGTTAGTGAGCCTACGTAGAAAACACATAGTATAAGAGTTTGGAGTGAACCTTGTGTAAAGCTCTTGGTTGCGGGTGAGCCACGGTAAAAACTCGATTGATAGTGAAAAGCATCAAGTGCGGCTTGAGGGAGTGGACGTAGGCATCGTTAGCCGAACCACTATAACTCACGATGTTATTTTCTCTATCTTTTAACTCTTTAATTACCGCAAGTTTATTTTTGTATTTACTTATATATTAGAAACTTGCATATATGTAATATTTATTATTTGAGAAAATATACCTTAAGCTCAATCGGTAAAATAACTTAAAATCGACAAAGATTTTTATTTCGCATATTTAAGCCATAACCTAATTCACCCCCTCTTGGGAATATAGAGATTGTTTGTCGCTAGTGTTTGTAGGTAATTTCATATTTGGTAGTTTCATAGTGGCCAAAATGATGATGAATGGCTGGAATCGAAGTATTCCGGAACAATATCAGAATTTGGTGATTCTTACTATCCTAATCCTCGAGACGGTCAGCGAGCTATCCTTCAGTTTCATGAGTGAGTCAAGTGGGGGACTTGACATCTCCAGTAATATAGTTCCATAGTTTTCGACCCTTGAGAAAACTACGCATTCCCTGAACCCCAAAGATGGTAGTTTGAACCTGTGAGGACTGTATGAATGGGTTGCATAACATCTAACTTTTCTATTTGTCAAATAATGTAAGATGAAGATTACTTTTGACGATTCTGAGGTTACCGTTGCATCTCGAATGGTCGAAAATGGTGGAAATGACACTTTGTTGGTCAAAATCTGATACAGAGACCAAAATATAGAGTTTCAGAAGTTATAGGGTCAAAGTGTAATTTCTGAAAGTTCAGGGGCAAAAATATAATTTCCTAAAAGTATAGAGGTCAAATTGTAATTTCTGAAAAGTTAAAGGGGCCAAAATATAATTTTTAGAAAGTACAAGGGTTCTTCAATAATTTAACAGAATTTTGCTGACGTGGCAGACACGTGGCACTAACTGTGTGCTGATGTGGCGCTGATTATGTGCTGATATGGTGATGATTGTGCTGCTGACTGTTCACTGATGTGGCGCTGACTATGCGATGATGTGGCACTGACGTGGCCGTCTTCAACCTCCAGTAGGCGCGTGACACCTCCTTGGACCTTCGTTCGATCATCAGAAAATACCATTGTGCTCGTCTCGACGTGAACAAGCTGATGGTATGCTCAAATTTTATTTTTGACAACTTTCCCGAACCTTAATTTTTTTGAACCGATTTTAGTTTGATGCATTCTTCAACCTCTGGAAATAACCTAAGCTACTGATACCATATGAGAATTTGTGAAGAAAATATGTATTAACATTTTCTTGAATTTAGAATCACAATGAGAGACCTTTATATAGACATTATATACAACTATCATATTAAATACACAACTATCATATTAAATACACAACAACACAACTACCAACTACCAACAACCAACTATACAACTAACTGTTGTGATTCTCTGATCACTCTAGAGTGTATTTGAGGAAAAACCAAAACCTTCAATTACTTACAAGAATAGAATTACAAGTGTTTAAACTTAAGAAACCTCATTCAACACTCGTTATTTTACACTTTGGGATCCTTGACCTTACAACCAAGCTCTGAATTTATAGCCAAGGTTTGGCTCTACAGTGCCCACCAATCATTCCCTAATTTCATGGAAATGTAAAATCTTCACCTAAAGTTTGTTGTTTGGTTGCTCCATTTTCAACATGCACCTAAAGTTGCATGGCAACTTCCTCTTGGATGCATGGAAGCTTCCCATGCAACTGGATTCATTATAATTCTCCCCCTCCAGCTGCGTATGAAGCAATTGTCATCTGACAGCTATCCCGGCTATGTCTCTGCACAACTATAGCTTATCTCGAGTAACCACTTTTGTTAACATGTCGGCTTGATTCTCATCTGTATGGATCTTCACTAGTTTCAGCAGTTTTTGATCCATCACTTCGTGTATCCAATGATAGCGAATATCAATGTGCTTCATCCGGGAATGATACATTGAGTTCTTGCTCAAGTCCAGAGCACTCTGGCTATCACAATGTATCTTGTATTTTGTCTGCTTGATCCTTAATTCTTGGAAAAAATGCTTTAACCACAACATTTCTTTTCCTCCCTCAGCTATAGCAATGTACTCAGCTTCTGTTGTGGATAATGCAATACACCTCTGCAATCTTGACTGCCATGACACAGCTCCTACTGCCAAAGTATAGATGAAACCTGATATAGATTTTCTACCATCAAGATCTCCTGCCATATTTGAATCTGTATAGCCTTCCAAGATTTGATCAGATCCCCCGTAACACATACATAACTTCGATGTACCCTTGAGGTACCTAAGAATCCATTTGACTGCCTCTCAATGTTGCTTTCCAGGGTTAGAGAGAAAACGGCTAACTACACCCACTGCGTGTGCAATATCTGGCCTGGTACATACCATTGCATACATAAGGCTTCCAACAGCTGAAGAATATAGTATCGATGACATCTCATCTATCTCTTTCTTGGATGAGGGGTACAAACTCTTGCTCAGTTTGAAATGGTGCGCTAGCGGAACGTTGACTAGTTTCGTTTTCTGTATATCGAACCTCCTGATTATCTGTTCGATATAACTCTCCTATTGACCGATGTAATCACACACGTATAATGCAAGTGCACGTATCGTTCAAGTAGTATAAATGTATCAATCCCACAAGGACTTAATACATAAGCTATTAATTTATGAAGCCAAATTTTTACAAGTATCTAATGGATTGGTTGTTTGATTGGATGGTGACTTTAAACTAAAGACGGATAAATAAAATAGTGCAAAAGTCAATTAAGGGAAAATTCAATATTAAGAAACTATCTAGGGTTGTGAATCCTTCCAATATCTTTTTTAAGATGAAGTGATTATTTTACGTTTGTGCAATATATTGGTTTATTAGTCTGGAACATGAATTTATGCAAAAGCCTCTTCCGATGGTCAGATACAAATACCCAGAATAACCCAATTAATCATATTCATATGTCAACCAAGTTATCTGAATTCATTAAGATTAAATTCCAATTATGGCTACCCCCACCTGACAGGTATATTCCTATCATATAGGGAAATCTATTAAAGGGTTATCTATCCTCAATGAAGATCGTGGGCTATTGAGTCTAAGGCTTAAACCTAAAATCTATTTTCCAAGTTCATTTTAAGTTTACCAGATCAATCTTATTAATGGCCAGTTAACAAGAAGCATTAAGACTAAGGCTCAATAAATAAACCTTTATATTACCCAAACTATAAAATGACCCATTATGAACCAGTGATATTGGAATTCATCACAATCCCAGATAACAGGTTTAGTTACTACACATAACTAACACTAGTAAAAGCTTAAATAAAGTAAATGCTGGAAAGTAAATGCTGGAAAGTAAATGCCAAAAATTAAAAAGGGAAAAGTACAATAAAAGAAAATGCTGGGGGTTAGAGGATCCACTTTTATTACTTCTATTTTAGATATCTCCCTTATTATAATATATTAACTTTGCGTGATATTACCAACCGACCATATAGGCGGTATCCTGATTAAGGCAAATTTATAATTAATTCCAACCGACCAGACAGGCGGTATCCAGTTTAGTCAGGTGAAACCAATTTTATTAAGTCCAACAGACCATAAAGGCGGTATCCTCATTAAGTCAGGTTTTAAATAGTTTATATATTATAATTAAGGGAGATTAATCTAAATATTAGTAATAAAAGCTTTACATTTTTCCCCAGTAGGGGGAGTTACCTCATCATTACTGAAAAGTAAAAAAAGGAAAGTACTATTGCGTAAAAGTAAATGAAATTAAATACAAAAAGTAAAGACTGAAAAGTAAATAAAAGAAAGTGTTAATGCGAAAATTAAATACTGAAAGCTGTAAATAAACAAACAAGATACAATCTTCTTAGTATTATTAAGGAATTCTTTAGAAGAAAGTATGAATTGAATTCTGAAATTCGGCCTCAATTTATAGGTAAAATTTTACCTCACGCGTCGCGACGCACCGTTGATGATGGATGCGTGGCACGGAACTTCCAGAGATGAGGACACGTTGCGGGGTCAGCATCGACAACTCAATAATTATGTCGGCGTCACGACGCGGAAAGTTGTTGCGCGTCACGATGTTGCTGTCAGCATTGACACGTGTTGATGATGATTGTCGGCAGTATGTGATGGTGACACGACGCACATTAGCAGACTTGCTATGATGTTGACACGTGGCAGACACATGTTAGCAATGGCGCATGATAGCAAAACTTCTCTGATTGGTCCACGTGTCCGGTGCATGTTAGCAGTCTCCGGCGCACATTAGTAGACGGCGTATTTTAGCACGTCGCATTTTAGCAAACGGCACATTTTTGCAAGAAATTTATATTTTTACCCTTTTGTCCATTTTTCACTGTTTTGGCCCGAATTGCCTCCAGAGAGTCCTGTTATTTTATTTATCTACAAAATAACACAAAATACATCAAAATATTCACAAAACTCAAGAAACTATACAAAATATTAAGTCAAATGAGTGGGAAATAGTGATCTATTTACCACTTATCACACCCCCAAACCTAATATTTTGCTAGTCCTCGAGCAAAACAACAAAATAAAATAACATAAACATCTTTAAAATAAAATTAAACTAAGCCACTTTCGTAGGGATCACGGTTGCATTTAGCGTATGCAACAAGCCTTTAACCCCTAGGTGTCCCTAGTGGATGAGTTGTAGTCTCGTGAGGGCTTACAACAACGATACCCACAAAGGTCAAACTAATGCACCCAAAAGTAACATCTTCAATCCATGTAGCGAGCTTTGGGTCAGTGACTCCCAAACGAGTTGGCTTTAGGGCACTAGGTGTTAAGACACCCCTACAGACTTACTTACTCGGATTTCAGATGTCTCTTTTTATTTTTATAACATCTTTGATCCATGTAGCGAGCTTTGGGTCAGTGAATCCCAAACCAGTTGGTTTTAGGGCACTAAGTGTTAAAACACCCCTACAGACTTAATTACTCGGATCTCAGATGTGTGTTTTTCATCATATTTTTTTATATCCCATCGCTTTTTTTTAAGTGCTTCCTCCAATTAAAGTAGAGCACTGAATATTACAAACTTTTCAATTACAACTCATGTCTGTATGTTACCATGCATGCTGATAATACCTGTCAACTGAGCATATGAAGATCCATTTTAGTCAGTTTTATGGAGAATTCACAAATTAATAATTCAAAAGGAAATAAACAAACATTTAACTTGTTACGAAATAGGTTGAGATACGTATCAGGAGTGGAAATTCCTTACACAACTATCTCACACAAATTTCACCTGGTTAGTCAAATTAAAAACACAAAAATAAAACATTTTTTTTTTGTAAATTTTTGACTAAAAATCAAATAAAAACAACATAATAAAAACAAGATACTAGTCAACTATTCCCCTCCCCCAAAACCTAAATGAGACATTGTCCCCAATGTCTTAAAAAGTAGAAGAAAAGTTTAAAAGATAGTACCTGATTAGCTGAAATTCCACATCTAAAAAGAAAATTAAAGGTTAAGATCCAGATTTATCCAACGCTTCTTACCACGATCATTATCGGACCAGATTATCTTGGAAAGTATATGGTCAATTTTTGGTTCAAAGGCTAAGATTTGGTCAATTAAATCATTGGTAGTTCTTGCAGTGAAGAAGAGATCTTTTACAGGTTTTGACACGAACCCATTTCTCCGGGCATCATCAAGAAACACACAAATAAAATCATAAAATCCATCAACATTAAATAGTCCAATCGATTTCTGGTGTATGTTCAAGTTCGCCCAAGATAGTACTGTAAAAGTTTCCTCCATCGTGTCCAAGCCATCTGGCAAAGCAATAAAAGCATCAACACGGTTAATCATTTCCACCAGTCGCTCAGACATACCTGGTACAATTAGTTCCTCTACATTCGATGGTCCTATAAGATTGGCCTCCGCCAAGGGTTTTGGGATGATTCTCATTGTTGGACAATTATGACCAATAGCGTCACTATTTGTACAGATCATGGTGTTGTTGTACAAATTAACTATGTGACAAGGAGATTGCACTCTTATCATTTGTGATTAGATCACCTAGATGTATAAATGATAGGAGGTCCTTATGATTAGTTCCTGGATTGAGATGATATGAGACAATATCAGTCCTCGAAGGATTAATCATTAAATATCCCTAGTCAGAGTATTATCGAGATTGGACATCGATAATGCGTAAAAGACTAGTATTACACTTGTACGCGTTGTGATGGCACAATAGCATAGTTCTCATATATTTGGGTATTGGATACTCATGCAAGTGTAATAGGAGGTTGTGTTTTACCGATGGTACGGAAAACAGCTTCGCTCTGGATAGACCCCTCGGAATTCCATTGGTAGTATGACTATGTGTCTATGGAAGTCCGAAATCAGGGTAGGTGTATTTGGTCTTAACCTGAGACTTACACCGCTAATACTTGCGACAATCAATATGCTTTGGTTTTGGTCGTCCAGGGCTTTAACCGGTTCTGTGTACGCCAATGCTGGGTATATTGAGAATCGTAGTGTATTGGGTGTGATTTCAAGACGGAAGTATCACTCCAGTCATAGTGGAGATGATGTCACGTAGGATACGGAACTAGTACTCTTAAGTACTGCAGTCATCGGGATGATATTACTAGGTCATGTTCATCCGATTATAGAGACTAGTTACCAGACATTCGACATGTGCTTCGTACGGGGCAGACATAATTCCAGCCCCAGGCCTAGCACGTGACATCCGATACTGGATCGCTATACGCAATACTACGTATACTACGTATACTACGCCTGACATAGATTGTATATTCCAGTAAGAATATTTCTGGAGAATTGGGTAGGCATGGTGCTTTGCTAGAAGCCAACCATGTCTTGTAAATCCGTAAGCATGTGGTACGAGGTATGCACTTAATCGGATAGTCCGATAACCGGATTTACTGCCAACATATCCAGAGGTCTCTTGGGTCGCTTCCCAAAGATTCACCGATGACAGTTGACTTAAACTAGAATTAATCTGGGATTAATTTAGAGAGAGAAAATTAATCTGGGATTAATTGAGGCTTTATTTAATCTGGGATTAAATGTGTTCGGAAGAGAGAGAACGCGATTAATTTGGAATTAATCGGTAAAATAAATTTAATAGTTAAATTTGATTTTTCTATTTAATTTATTTGTATGGGCTAAAATTAATATATCGGATATATTAATATGAATTGGATTTCATTATGAAATTAAAGTCGGACTTTAATACGAACGAATTAATTTAGAATTAATTCGTAAACGACGTTCGTAATATATTTGCGAGGCATCGTTATTTAATTAAATTAGATTTAATTATTTAGCGACGAAAGTTTGTTTAATCGGATTAAACGGATCCGAGCCGCGGCAAATGTTCGTAGAGACATTTGAATTTTGAATTCAAATGTGGGGCCTACTTCACATGTGGTAGTTGGGAGGGTAGTTGGCATTTATGCCAAGCCACCAACTTTCCAACTACCTTGGAATGGTTTTGGTGAAACCATTTACCCAACCACCTTGTTTAGGTGAAAAGGGTAAATTGGTTTTACCAAAAGGCATCTCTCTCTAATTCTTTGAACACAACACACAAAAGAACTAAAAACCCTAGCTTTCTCTCTACCATGGGCGTGAGCTTCCTCACTCTTTCTCTTTGATTTTGTGGCAAAATCAACAAAGCTAGCACTTCAAGAAGTCTTCTAAGGTGATAGGCAAACCATCTCAAAGCTTGGAATCAACACAAAAGTTGGATCTTGGAGATCTTCATTCAAACAACTTAAGCTTGGAATCAACACAAAGGTTGGATCTTGGAGATCTTCATTCAAAATTATAAAAGCTCAAATCCATTCAATGTAAGTAATTCCGCAACTTATAATGAATTTATGAACACCTTTTCTTGCTTATTAGATCCTTGGCATGTTCTAGGAACACTAACAATGGTATCAGAGCCATTTTAAGCATGAAAATTTTAGGGTTCATGAGACTAAAATTTGGGGCTTTTGTGTTTTGAGCATGATTCCTTCAAATTGATGCTTTGAGCATGCTTAGATTATGTTAACTTAGAGTTGTGCATGATTAGATTTGGAATAAATTGATTGGATCAAATTTTTTAATATTCCTTAGTGTGACCAAATAGGACTGCAGTGCACTGTGCAATTTTTTTTTTTTTATAACATCATTGGATGTGTTTAAATGCATGATTAAATGTTGATTGTTGGTTTGATTGGATTGGAATCAAAGTCAATAATGTTTATGTTAAATTCAAGAGCATGTTGAGCATGAAATGAGTGTTTTGGCTTCAATTTGTGTTGAGCATAAATTGATGGATTAAGCATGATTAATTAAGTTAATTGGTATTTTGGAAATATTGTTTAATTAATTAATCATGGCTAATACACTTTAATTAAAATAATTGTGATATTTGGAATATTATAATTATGTTAATAAGCCTTTAAATTATGAATTGGGCTAAAAGTGTGTATTTGAGCTTAATGGACTTGGTTTGACCAAGTTTGTTTTGGAATTTTGGATTGGATCCAATTGGGCCCAAAATCAATTCCATAAAATCCAAATACATCACTTGGCCCTTTAAAGAATTTATTGGGCCTAATGGGCCTAAATTAATTTGTAGGCAATATGGTGATTCCTATTGGGCCTTGGCATTTTGGGTTTGACCCATTATGGCCAAAGCCCATGCCTTAAGAATTAATTAAAAGCCCATTGGACTTTAATTAAAATGACATTGGATGTTATTGGGCCTTTGAGACCCATTAAGATTGGATTTGGAATCCAAGTCTTTAAGGCAAATAAATAAGTGTAAATATTTAATTTGGAATTAATTTGGAATTAGTATTGAATACAATAAATTGGATTTAAAGTTGTAGTTCAATATAATTCAAGAATACTTACTTTGAGTATTTATTCTTAAACGAGTTTGACTCGCGCAAATCAAATCGTTGTTTGAACATTGGATGGTCATTAATTCAAAGATTAATTAATTGGATTAGATTGATTGAATAACATGCTTTGTATTAATACATGAATGTGTTGTATGAATAATGTATATCGAATGGATATTAGAAGGGCGATGACAATTTTGGAAATTGTAATAAATTTAGAATTTATTACATTGGACCTGCGTGTCCAGCCTTTTATCTCCTTATTCATTGTATTTCTCTTCTCACCAATTCCCCTCAATGTAAATGAGGTTTCTTTATTGTATTATGTAATTGGGTAGAAGTTAGAATAGTTCTAGCCGGGGAGAGGAAATGGAGTGATTTGTTCTAGGAACAATTTGTGACATATTCATCCGCATATCATTATTAATTTTTTTATCGCGCCTTATTATGCTTTTAGAATGCATGCTTAAGGGTGTATGATGAGACCTAATCAAGATAATAAATTGGTTGCCAATTTCCGCGAAAAACCCTCAAAACATATTAAGCATTTTTCCTTCCGTTGAGTGATTCTTACTCAAGATCCAAAGTTGGCACTGGTTTGTTGGCCAAAGTCAAGACCTTTGTCAATTACGGATGTGTTTGAATCATGAGAGTTTTGTTCCATATCGGTGTCTTGTCCAAGTCGTGATTTGTTGGCCAAAGTCAAGATCACTTCTTGTCCATCGACATGGATTACGAAGCTTTCCATGTCAATGGGTCCCGCTTAACTGGAATTATTAAGCTTGTTGTGCCAAAGCCAAGGCTTAGTTGATTCAGAGGAAAAGGGTTAGGAAAATATATTGGATATATTGGCATATACATTGTATATATGTTTCAGACTTGGATGTCCACCTACTGGATCTAGGAATTGGATGAGATCCAATTGATCTTAGAGATCTACCTAGTTAAGTATCATACAATTTGTTGGCCAAAGTCAAGATTGTGTGTTATTTAACGGGATCCTAGCCCACTAGAAAACAAGGTTTCCCGAGTACTCAACAGAGGGTTAGAGGCTCGCCGAAAAATAATGGGAGGCTAGTATTGAATTTGTAATTTCGTTCAAATACTTGCCAATACGCGCTCATTTCAGTTTTCGTCATTATTTATTAATAAATATATTAGTTGGACTAATATTCAATTGTTGTTTTAATTAAACAATTGGACTGTATTCAAACTACTTCATTTATAGTTGATTATATAATTGGATTATAGTAATCAATATACTTGAATTTTACCGATCATTTATAGTTGATTATATAATTGGATAATAGTAATCAATATATATTTGATTTTAACCAGTAAAATTGTAATTAGTTATATAGTTAGACTATAGTAATCATTACATTAGATTGTACCCGAAATCGTTGATTGGATAGTTAGACTATTGGAATCAAGATAACTGAAAGATTAGTGTTTAAAACATAATCCTGGGTGAAAATGTGTTTAAACGACTTTAATTTTCAAATTGGGAATAAATTTCAGTATAGTCCTGAAAATAAGATGTTACTATATTTGATAAAATAACATCTTAGGCCTAAGCCCAAAATTAAGCAAATAGTAGAGCATGATCTTTGGAAGATTCATGTGATGATAACTTTAGTGCTTAATCCTTTATGCTTGTCATAATGACTCCTTAATTTCGTCGTAATAACTAATGATTAGATCTTTAAACCATGATGTTGAAATTGAAGGATCTTCATAGGTCTATACTTAGATCTTAGAAGCATTAATTGCAATAGTAAACTCTTGGAGAGTTAATGGCTATGCTCAGGAGCCAAAGCCAAAGTTTGCAATAGGGCAAGAAGCGCAAGGCTCATCTTACTTCAATATTCTAGAAGGCCAAGGCTTGGCCAAAGGCTTCTAGAATGTGGAAAAGGGCAGATGCAAAATCATTATTATCTTCTAGGAAGATAAATGACATATCCCAAGATGTCTGTCTACACTGTGGCAAACGAGGTCACTGAAAGCGTGACTGCCGTATGGACAAGGCAGATATGAAGAATTGAAGACGGGCAAGACTCTGACTTCATAAATATTTGTCATAAACATGTTCACTACTAGTATTAAAATTGGATTTTAAATACTTAGTGTGATACATAATATATGTACTGATGTGCAGAATCTGCTATGAGCAGGATACTGACTTCAAATGAGATTAATCTGCGAATATAAACGGGACGACAGTCGCTGTTTTAAACGTAGAACCTAAGTTTAGGAAATACCCTTTGGGTGTGTGCTTAAATTAGGAAACTGTTATAATATAACTAGTTTGACTAGAAACATTATCTCTATATCGAGTATAACTCGTTGCGAGTATACCTTTATATTCTAGAACACTAAAGTGTTTTATTTTATAAAGATGATATTGAGATAAACACATTAGATGTGAATAACAGTATTTATATTTTGAATATAAATAAATCTCAAACATATAATATGACGAACAAATAGCTCAAACTGATTTGATCAGATAAGACTTATTTGTGGCAGTGTTGTCTGGGACACATTAAACAAGACTCGTATATCCACACTTTTGAAGAGTGGATACTAGGACGGATTTGATTCCATTCAAATGATGTCTACGAATCTAGTTTATTAGGTAAAGTACCTAAAATACCTTTTACTTGGTAAAAGTGTAAGTGCCATCGATCTGTTAGCCCTCGTTCATAGTGACGTAAGTGGACCCATATCTAGCTAGGCTAGAGGTGGATATAAGTATTTCGTGACCTTTACGGATGTGGCATCGCGTTATGGTTATGTGTCTCTTATGAAACACAAATCGGAAACTTTTAGAGTTTCAACACGAAGTAGACAAACAGATCAGCTAAAGTATTAAAACCGTCACAGTAAGACCGAGATGGAAAATACTTAAGCAATAAGTTTCTAAAATACTTGAAAGAGTATAGTATTCTTTCAATGAGGACTCCTCCCGGAATACTTCAGTTTGACGGTGTGTCCGAACGGAGAAACCGAATTTTGTTAGACATGATAAGGTTGATCATGAGTCGCTCTGGGCTACCATTTTCCTTCAAAGAATAAGCATTTAATAGTGCAATACTTAATTTGAATAAGGTTCCATGAAAATCTGTTTGACATATTTCATATTAGATATGAACAGGAAAGAAACTCGGTTTTCTCACTCCTGAAGATTTGGGATGCTGGGCATATGTTTGGATGATACCAAACTAGAACCTAAATCGGATAAGTGCCTAATTGTAGGTTGTCCTAAGGAAACCAAAGTATAGTACTTATACATCTCACATGAGAACAATGTAATTGTTACTCGCCACGCGTTTTTCCTAAGAGGAATACCTAAATGCAGTGGTAAGTGGGAGGAAAGTAAAACTCGATGAAAAATCAGAATAATATTGTTCCAGGCACCGATTCTTTAATGGAACACAAACAGTTCATCAAGAATGAAACTGTACCACAATCTTCGAATACACAAGAACCGCGTTAGTCGGAGAGAATCAGAAAACAACCTGGGATGTATCAGTTTCTGATCTCACCTCATAAAGATGTCAATCTTATTGAGGAAGACGAACTGACTACATATGAGGAAGTGATACAAGGTATCGACTCCCTATTATGGCAAAGTGCCATGAGTCCGAAATGGATTTCATGTATAACAACTATGTTTGGACACTAGTTGTTGTACCGCAAGGCATTGTGCCTATTGGTACTATATAAGTATTCAAGGAAGACATACGTGGATGGCAGCATACCAACGTACTAAGCTAGGCTTGTAGCGGAAAGGTATCGTTATCAACATTGTGTTGATTACAACGAAATCTTTTACCTGTTGCCACATTAAATCCATTTGGATAATGCTTGCTGATGCTGCATGTTTCATTTATGAAATATGGCAGCTGAACGAAAAATCGTTTTCCTGAAAAGGAAACCTTTTGGAGGATGTTTACAACATCCTGACGATTTTGTCGTATCAAAACTAGCAAACAAGGTTTGCAGGTTATTCGATCCATGTTTGGATTGAAGCAAGCATTAGGTTCTTGGAATTATCATTTTGATGTAATCATAATGGTTTATGATTTAATTCAAAACGAGAAATGATTCTTGTGTATATAAGGAGATTAGTAGGAGCGCACTGAAAGTGACTGTCCTAAATAATGATGATATTCCCATATTACAATCGGTGAAAGCTTGGCTTTCATGAAAATTCTCCGTAGAATTCTTGGGAGAAACAACTTTTATTCTAGGAATAAAGATCTACTGGGATAGATTTAAAGTTGTTAACACTCTCTGAGAACTCGTACAATGAAAAATGTACGTGACCTGGTGTCTAATACGCTTTGAGCATATGGAGTCACAAACAGGTCAATCCAAGTGATAGTCACTGGATTGATATTAAGAACATCTGTTAGTATCTTAGAGAACTAAGGATGATGTCTTAAACTATGGAGAAGGAGAACTTGAAGTGACTGGGATCACTGCTGCAAGTTTCCTAACCGATAAAAACAACGGTACTATACAGTTTGAATAACGGAACAGTGAGCTGGAAATCTTTCAAGCAAGATACTGTTACCGAATAAACAACAAGCCGGTTATTGCTGCGGCTGAGGCAGCAATAGAAGCCATTTGGGTCTATGATAAATCTAATTAGATTAGATATAGTTCTGAAAGCAGCTGAGCTAGTTGTTAGCACAGGCTAAAGAATTAATGGTCTCATCAACGATCCAGATATATACTTCGACTATTCATCTGATTCGTTCAGATCACAACGTGGCGATGTGATGATCGCATAAATCGCATCAGATGATAATCACGCAAATCCGCTGACGGGGTGTATGACACTCGAGTGACTGGCTATAGGCCAAGTGGGAGATTGTTGGACAATTATGACCCATAGCGTCACTATTTGTACATATCATGGTGTTGTTCAAATTAACTATGTGACAAGAAGATTGCACTCTTATCATTTGTGATTAGATCACATAGATGTATAAATGATAGGAGGTCCTTATAATTAGTTCCTGGATTGAGATGATATGAGACAGTATCAGTCCTCAAAGGATTAATCATTAAATATCCCTAGTCAGAGTATTATCGAGATTGGACATCGATAATGCGTAAAAGACTAGTATTACACTTGTGCGCGTTGTGAGGGCACAACAACATAGTTATCATATATTTGGGTATTGGATACTCATGCAAGTGTAATAGGAGGTTGTGTTTTACCGATGGTACGGAAAACAGCTTCGCTCTGGATAGACCCCTCGGAATTCCATTGGTAGTATGACTATGTGTCTATGGAAGTCTGAAATCAGGGTAGGTGTATTTGGTCTTAACCTGAGACTTGCACCGCTAATACTTGCGACAATCAATATGCTTTGGTTTTGGTCGTCCAGGGCTTTAACCGGTTCTGTGTACGCCTCTGCTGGGTATATTGAGAATCGTAGTGTATTGGGTGTGATGTCAAGACGGAAGTATCACTCAAGTCATAGTGGAGATGATGTCACGTAGGATACGGAACTAGTACTCTTAAGTACTGCAGTCATCGGGATAATATTACTAGGTCATGTTCATCCGATTATAGAGACTAGTTACCAGACATCCGACATGTGCTTCGTACGGGGCAAACATAATTCCAGCCCCATGCCTAGCACGTGACATCCGATACTGGATCGCTATACGCAATACTACGTATACTACGCCTGACATAGATTGTATATTCCAGTAACAATATTTCTAGAGATTGGGTAGGCATGGTGCTTTGCTAGAAGCCAACCATGTCTTGTAAATCCGTAAGCATGTGGTATGAGGTACGCACTTAATCGGATAGTCCGATAACCGGATTTACTGCCAACATATCCAGATGTCTCTTGGGTCGCTTCCCAAAGATTCACCGATGACAGTTGACTTAAACTAGAATTAATCTGGGATTAATTTAGAGAGAGAAAATTAATCTGGGATTAATTGAGGCTTTATTTAATCTGGGATTTTTGTGTTCGGAAGAGAGAGAACGCGATTAATTTGGAATTAATCGGTAAAATAAATTTAATAGTTAAATTTGATTTTTCTATTTAATTTATTTGTATGGGCTAAAATTAATATATCGGATATATTAATATGAATTGGATTTCATTACGAAATTAAATTCGGACTTTAATACGAACGAACGAATTAATTTAGAATTAATTCGTAAACGACGTTCGTAATATATTTGCGAGGCATCGTTATTTAATTAAATTAGATTTAATTATTTAGCGACGAAAGTTTATTTAATCGGATTAAACGGATCCGAGCCGCAGCAAATGTTCGTAGAGACATTTGAATTTTGAATTCAAATGTGGGGCCCACTTCACATGTGGTAGTTGGGAGGGTAGTTGGCATTTATGCCAAGCCACCAACTTTCCAACTACCTTGGAATGGTTTTGGTGAAACCATTTACCCAACCACCTTGTTTAGGTGAAAAGGGTAAATTGGTTTTACCAAAAGGCATCTCTCTCTCTCATTCTTTGAACACAACACACAAAAGAACTAAAAACCCTACCTTTCTCTCTACCATGGGCGTGAGCTTCCTCACTCTTTCTCTTTGATTTTGTGGCAAAATCAACAAAGCTAGCACTTCAAGAAGTCTTCTAAGGTGATAGATAAACCAACTCAAAGCTTGGAATCACACAAAGGTTGGATCTTGGAGATCTTCATTCAAACAACTCAAAGCTTGGAATCAACACAAAGGTTGGATATTGGAGATCTTCATTCAAAATTATAAAAGCTCAAATCCATTCAATGTAAGTAACTCCGCAACTTATAATGAATTTATGAACACCTTTTCTTGCTTATTAGATCATTGGCATGTTCTAGGAACACTAACACCCAGAACTTGACTACCTTTTTCCTGTGCAGCCTTTAAAATGATCCCCATTAGTCTAAGATTGCCACCACCATATACTAAGTACATATTCCTTTCAGCTATGACTCTACCCAATTCCCGTGCTGCCTCAATGAACTCTGGCTTAGAGCCAACACTAGTACCGTAAAACACACAGATGTTTACAACTCATCTTCTTGAAGTAGCTTCCATTTTTTATGTTTCTTTCTCAAATCTGGATGCCTTCAAGAGTGCAATGATGAGTTGAATTTATAAAACCTGAAAAAGGGTGAGTAATAATGCACTTGTACCTATCAAATGACAATTATTAGTTAAACAGTGAAATATATCGTGAAAGTCAAAAAGTCTGGATCCTGTCGGAGAAAATAAAAGAAAATAACAAAACAAATCACAATTATTAGTTAAAGACAAAAAGAAAATAATATTTACAGGAAGTAACAGCTTGATTGACATCTATGCGTCAGGGACAAGCTTCCCATCCAATTTTCTTATAAATTGGCAAATAAGGTCTTTTAAAGTCAGATTCCAAAGACTAAGTTGTTGTCTTTCTTTTCAAAATTGTGTATATAACATGTGAATTGTACGATGCACATATCCACTAGAATGCGTCTCAAGAGTCTTAGATATGTCATCTAATGACTTCTTACTCAAGCCATCTCTAATGAAATTTATTTTATCTTCACGGTTATCAGACATCATTCCTAAAGAACGAAAATGAGTATTACATGTCATGCGAGCACATTTATAGCAAACACCCATTCTTTTAGCTATTTTATTTTAGCATAGGTGTTTCTTCATAAACCAGGCAGATATAAAATAAAAGAGTCAGAGGACTCACCTGCCAATCGGACTCGTGCTTCAATAATCCAACGAATATCATTAGGAATACCTTTGATCATCAGAAGTCTCATTCGTTCCAAGCGAGCTTTGTAGACTTTCATCAGAGAGTTTCGAGGGAGAGAAGGAAATTACTTGTGAAGATTTGAGAGAACTTATTTCATCCTCAAATGTGACTTTACTTACAAAATGAAGCACACAAAAATAAAACACACCAAATCTGAATATATATACAAATTACATGGGTTGCCTCCCTGCTAGCACTAAGTTTAACGTCGTCAGCTAGACATGACTGCCCGAACGTTAGAATGGATCTGAAAGTGTGACGCTTTCTTTTTGTCGCTCAATTGATTCTCCCCAGTAGTGCTTGACACGGTGGCTGTTAACTTTGAATGTGTTGTTTGACTTGGGGTTGTATATCTCAACAACTCCATAGGGTAACACCTGAGTAATTACAAATCGACCTGACCACTTTGATTTCAGCTTTCCAGGGAAAAGTTTCAACAGTGAATTGTATAACAACACATGATGCTCTAGCTTCAGTTGTGTGCGTACTATTTTTTTATCATGTCATTTCTTGGTCTTTTCTTTGTACATTTTGGCATTCTCATAAGCATGTAGGCGAAATTCCTCCAATTCATTGAGTTGGTGGAGTCTTTTCTCTCATGCTGCTTGTAGATCAAGATTTAACTTCTTCAGTGCCCAATACGCATTGTGTTCAAGCTCCACTGGCAGATGGCACGGTTTCCGAAACACCATTCGATATGGGGACATACCGATAGGTGTCTTGTAAGCTGTCCGGTAGGCCCATAATGCATCATCCAATTTTTCAGACCAATCTTTCCTTGTTGATCCAACGGTTCTCTCCAAGATTCTTTTAATCTCTCTGTTTGAAACTTCAACCTGTCCATTTGACTGCGGATGGTAGGCAGTGGAAACTTTATAAGTAACTCCGTATTTGGATATGAGTGCATCAAAGTATCTGTTGCATAAATGTGTGCCTCCATCACTGATAATTGCACGAGATGTTCCGAAGCGAGTGAAAATATTCTTTTTAAGGAATTTTATCACCATTTTTTAATCATTTGATGGCAGTGCAATTGCTTCAACCCATTTGGAGACGTAGTCTACAGCAACTAGTATGTACAGGTTTCTGAATGATGGAACAAAGGGTCTCATAAAATCAATCCCTCATACATCAAATATCTCCACTTCCAGAATGTTTTTCAGAGGTCCTTCATTTCTCCTTGATATATTTCCCGTTCTCTGGCACCTGTCATATTGAAGAGCAAATAAATAAGCATCCTTAAATAGAGTGGGCCAGAACAAACCTGATTGTAGGATTTTGGCTGCAGTTTTATTCCCGCTGAAGTGTCCGCCGTATGAGGATGAATGACAATGTTGCATGACACTATTGACCTCCTCATGTGGAACACAACGTCTCAGTAATTGATCAGCACATCATTTGAACATGTACAGCTCATCCCAAACATAGTGCTTAACTTCCTTGAAGAACTTCTTTCGTTGCTGATGTGTCCATTCCAGCAGCCATTTTCATGATACTATGTAGTTTACATAGTCAGCATACCAAGGGACATCATGTTGTTTCATGGCAAATAGTTGTTCATCTAGAAAGGTTTCTTTGATTATTAATTCATTGCCAGTTGTTTCTCCATTCTCGAGCCTTGATAAGTGATCTGCCACTTGGTTTTCTGTCCATTTCCTATCTCGGATCTCCACGTCAAATTCTTACAGTAGAAGCACCCAACAGATCAATCTAGGTTTGACATCTTTCTTCGCGATCAGGTATTTGATTGCTGAATGATCTGTGTAGACCACCACTTTGGGACCCAGCAAATACGATTAGAATTAGACACAAGTAACGGTATCTAACCTCAAAACTAATAGTGAAAGATAAATAAGTCCCCGACAACGGCGCCAAAAACTTGACCGGCGTAATCACACACGTATAACGCAAGCGCACGTATCGTTCAAGTAGTATAAATATATCGATCCTACGAGGACTTAAAACCTAAGTTATTAATTTATGAAGCCAAATTTTTACAAGTATCTAATGGATTGGTTGTTTGATTGGATGGTGACTTTAAACTAAAGACGAATAAATAAACAGCGCGAAAGTAAATTAAGGGAAAATTCAATATTAAAAAACTATCTAGGGTTGTGAATGCTTCCAATATCTTTTTAAAGATGAAGTGGTTATTTTACGTTTGTGTAATATATTGGTTTATTAGTCTGGAACATGAATTTATGCAAAAGCCTCTTCCGATGGTCAGATACAAATACCCAGAATAACCCAATTAATCATATTCCTATGTCAACCAAGTTATTTGAATTCATTAAGATTAAGTTCCAATTATGGCTACCCCCGTCTGATAGGTATATTCCTATCCTGTAAGGAAATCTATTAAAGGGTTATCTATCCTCAAGGAAGATCGTGGGCTATTGAGTCTAAGGCTTAAACCTAAAATCCATTTTCCAAGTTCATTTTAAGTTTACCAGATCAATCTTATTAATGGCCAGTTAACAAGAAGCATTAAGACTAAGGCTCAATAAATAAACCTTTATATTACCCAAACTATAAAATAACCCCTTATAAACCAGTGATATTGGAATTCATCACAATCCCAGATAACGGGTTTAGTTATTACACATAACTAAGACTAGTAAAAGCTTAAATAAAGTAAATGACATAAAGTAAATGATGTAAAGTAAATGCTGGAAAGTAAATGCCGAAAATTAAAAAGGGAAAAGTACAATAAAAGAAAATGCTCGGGTTAGAGGATCCACTTTTATTACTTCTATTTTAGATATCTCCCTTATTATAATATATTAACTTTGCAAGATATTACCAACCGACCATATAGGCGGTATCCTAATTAAGTCAAATTTATAATTAATTCCAACCGACCATACAGGCGGTATCCAGTTTAATCAGGTTAAAACCAATTTTATTAAGTCCAACCGACCATAAAGGTGGTATCCTCATTAAGTCAGGTTTTAAATAGTTTATATATTATAATTAAGAGAGATTAATCTAAATATTAGTAATAAAAGCTTTACCTTTTACCCCAGTAGGGGGAGTTACCTCATCATTACTGAAAAGTAAAAACTGAAAAGTAAAGAAAGGAAAGTACTATTGTGTAAAAGTAAATGAAATTAAATACAAAAAGTAAAGACTGAAAAGTCAATAAAAGAAAGTACTAATGCGAAAATTAAATACTGAAAGCTGTAAATAAACAAACAAGATATAATATTCTTAGTATTCTTAAGGAATTCCTTAGAAGAAAGTATGAATTGAATTCTGAAATTCGGCCTCAATTTATAGGTAAAATTTTGCCTCACGCGTCGCGACGCACCGTTGATGATGGACGCGTGGCATAGAACTTTCACTGTTTTGGCCCTGAATTGCCTCCAGAGAGTCCTGTTATTTTATTTATCTACAAAATTACACAAAATACATTAAAATATTCACAAAACTCAAGAAACTAAACAAAATATTAAGTCAAATGAGTGGGAAATAATTATCTATTTACCATTCATCACCTGTGAAAGCCATAACCTTTTGTTCTGTCTGTCACGAACAATTTCCATTCCCAAAATTTTTTGAGCTGGTCCTAAGTCTTTCATGTCAAAATACTTGGAGAGTTCCTTCTTCAGCTGGCTGACTTCGCTGCTTCTTGTCCAACAATCAACATGTCATCCACATATAGTAGAAGAGCAACAAAATTTCCATCTGGAAACCTTTGAATGTATACACACAGATCTGCTGCAGTTCTTTTGTAGCCTTGACCCACCATGAATGATTCAAACTTCTTGTACCACTGCCTCGATGCTTGCTTGAGCCCGTACAAGCTATTTTTCAGCTTATAAACAAGGTTTTCTTTTCTTGAAACCTTGAATCCTTCTGGCTGCTCCATGTAGATTTCTTCATTCAGATCACCATGAAGAAATGTTGTTTTGACATCCATTTGTTCAAGCTCTAAGTTCAAACTAGCTACCAATTCTAGGATAACTCAGATTGAAGCCATCTTTACCATTGGTGAAAAAATCCCATCAAAGTCAATTCTTTTTTTTCTGTAGGAATCCTTTGACTACTAGCCGAGCTTTGTGTTTCACCATATTTCCGCTGCCATCTTTCTTGAGCTTGAACACCCATTTGTACTTCAGTGTCTCCATTCCATGTGGGAGGTTAACTATCTCATAAGTGTTGTTTTCTGCAGAGATTCCATTTTATCCTACATTACGTGCATCCATTTATCTTTATCTTTATGAGATACAGCTTCGTTGAAGGTTTCTGGCTCCCCTCGTCAAGAAGCAGAATGTATTCAGATCCAGAGTATTTGGATGATGGAATCCGGCCTCGCTCAGATCTTCGTACTTGAGGTTCACTGATTTCTGGCTGTCTATTGTCATTCAGATCTGTGGATAATCCTGTAGCCTCTGATGGAGCAGGTTACAACTCCCCCTGCTCAACACCACATTCCTCATCTGGTTCTTCTTCTGGCATGTCTTGCACCTCATCATCATCTGTGGCCACTTGTGTGGGTGCTGGGGTTATGTCTGGATTTGCATCGGCTTTTTTGGCATTGGAATTAGAATACATCTTAGGCTTTTCAATGTCTTCTATTTTCTGGTCTTCGAGAAACACTACATCCTTGCTTCTGATGACATTCCTTTCCTTCGGCTCCCATAACCTGTATCCAAATTCCTCGTCTCCATAGCCTATGAAGATGCATGGAGCAGTCCTTGCATCGAGCTTCTGCTTGAGCTCCTTGGATACATGTGCAAAGGCTAAACAATCGAATGTTCTAAGGTGAGAATATGAGTGATTCTTACTAGACCACACTTTCTCCAGAATTTCAAGGTTCAACGGAACAGATGGTGATCTGTTGATCAGGTAGCAGGCGACACGAACAGCTTCTCCCCAGAATGGCTTTGGTAGCTTAGCCATGCTGATCATGCTTCTACCTTTCTCCATAATGGTGCGGTTCATCCTTTCAGCAACACCATTGTGTTGTGGGGTGTGTGGAACATTCCTCTCGTGTCGAATGCCATGACTTCCGCAGTAGACATCGAACTCCCTGGAAGTGTATTTACCTCTATTTTATGTGCAAAGACACTTCGGTTTCTTCCCTGTTTGACGCTCGACCATGGCATGGAATAGTTTGAAATAGTCCAGGACCTGATCCTTTGATTTCAGAAAATACACCCATACCTTCCAAGAAGCATCATCAATCAAAGTCAGAAAGTCTTTATTAACGCCTAGTGAATTCACCTCCAAGGGACCACAAATATCAGAGTACACCAGACTGAGTAACTCTGATTTTATTGTAGAAGAGATATTGAAAGAGAATCTATGTTGCTTACCGAAAAGACAGTGATTGCAAGGATCAATGGCAGCATTTTTGGAGACAGAGATTAGATTCTTCTTTTTCAAGGTAGACAACCTCATTTCACTCATGTGATCGAGTCTCTGGGGCCACAAATTCTGAAAAGCCTCCGTATCAGCTACATTGAGGTTTTTTGCACAAATCTTCACATGAGTATTGTATAGAGTTCCAAAAATATGTCCTTGGGCGATGACTATGATACATTTTATCATTCTCCATGTGCCATTGCTGAAGTGGCTCGCATAATCCTGTTTGTCAAGGGCTACCACCGAGAGTTAATTGAGCCGAAGTTCTGGAACATGTCTTACCTCCTTCAGGGTTATTGTATACCTTGTATTTGTGCGCAACTGTATTTCACCAATTCCCATTATTTAAGAAGAACTAGTATTCCCCATCTTCACTGCTCCAAAGTCTCATGCTTTGTATGTTGTGAAGAAATCCATATGAGGAGTGACGTGGTAGGATGCTGCAGTATCTACCACCCACTTGACATCCTGAGTTGCGGTTGAAGGCATGTTTCTTCCTGGCCAGATCATATAGCTACATATGCATCATTCTTCTCGGCTGGTTATTGCCTTGTCCCTGCTCTCGTTGCAGTTTCCAGAAATTCTTATTTAGGTGGCCTTCTATGCCACAGTGGAAGCACTTGTATGTAGGCTTTCTCCCGTCCGTGGATTTACCCCTACTTTTGCTTCTGTCTTTCCCTTTACCTTGAATTTTCTCTTGTTGTCTTCCTCGATGCTCTGAGACAAGGGCTTGTGTTTGATCTGTGCCCACGTCTTTTCTTATGGCTTCTTCATTTGATAGGGCATCTTTTACCATAGGCATGGTAAGTTTGCCTCCTGGAGCTGAGTTGCTGAGAGTAACCACCAATGTCTCCCAACTGTCAGGAAGAGAACTGAGTAGTAAGAGGGCTTGAACTTCATCTGCCAGTTGCATGTCTACTGCAGACAACTGGTTCACCAGGCTCTGGAACTCATTGGTGTGTTCTGCAATGGAAGTTCCACTCCGTAGCTTCAGGTTCACCAAACGCCTCATTATTAAGGCTTTATTCCGAGCTGTCTTGGCCTGAAACATGTCTTCCAGCTTTATCCACATTTCGTAAGCATATGTATCATGTGCTACGTGGTGGAAGACACTGTGACCGATCCACTGTCTAATCTGACCCAGAGTTCTGTTATTGAATTTATTATAGTCGTGCTCTTTAACAGATTCTGGTCTCACTCCCTTCACCTCGATAACATCAAACAAATCTTTACAGTGTAAATAATCTATCATTCGAGGTCTCCAGAGGGAGTAATTAGTTGCTGTCAGCTTGATCATTGCACCAAAAGGGAATCTTCCATTTCCATTTTAAATTTTAAATTTTAAAATCAAAATAGGTTAAAATTGGTGTTGAATTTCAGAAATCGGAGGTCACCGTTGCGTCCAGAATGGTCGAAAATGGTGGATTAGATACTTCGTTGGTCCAAATCCGACTCAGTGACTGATTTGTAAATTTCTAAAATTTCTGGGGCTAAACTGTAAATTTCAAAGACTTCAGGGGGCTCAGTGAAATTTATCAGGTTGCTGACGTGGCTCATGGCTGCTGAGGTGGCAAAAGTGGGACCGGTTTGTTGATGTGGCTGACACGTGGTGCTGATATGGCGGATGACGTGTCGCCAATGTGGCTGCTGACTGTTTGATGATGTGGCGCTGACTGGGCGCTGACTGGACGCTGATGTGTCACTGACGTGGATGCCATGTAATCATCTTCAACCTCTAACGGCGAAAAACGCGTTATATGCCATTTTGCGGAAAAATATTTTCGTAAAAGTTTCGCGATGTTTCTTAACTATTGTTGTCGTTATTTGATATCGAATAAATATGTTTAGGTGAAATATGAATAAATTATTCATATTGCATATTGAATAATTTATTCGGTAATTTAAAAAGTTTTAAAATTATGATTTCACCCGAACCGCGAGCTTCCGCTGCGCCCGCGCCAAAACCCTAACAAAAATGGTATCAACAAGGAGTGACGCGCTGGCGCGTGCTGGCACGTTTGGCATCTATGGACGTCGTTTTTGTCACCGGAAAATACCACCGTGCTCGTCTCGACGTGAACTAGCTGATGATATCCTCAAAAATTGATTTTTGATAAGTTTCACGAAACCCGAATTTTCCGAACCGAGTTCCGTTCTTCGGTTTTACAACCCCAAAGTATAACCAAAGCTTTGATACCACTTGTTGTGATTCTCTGATCACTCTAGAGTGTATTTGAGGAAAAACTGAAACCTTCTATTACTGACAAGAATAGAATTACAAATATTTAAACTTAAGAAAAACCTCACTCAACACTCTATATTTTACACTTTGGGATGCCTTGAGCTTACAACCAAGCTCTGAACTTATAGCTAAGGTTACAGTGCCCACCAATGACTACCTAATTTCATGGAATGTAAGATCTCCACCTAAAGTTTGTTGTTTGGTTGCTCCATTTTCAACATGCCCCTAAAGTTGCATGGCACCTTCCTATTGGATGCATGGAAGCTTCTCATGCAGCTGGATTCATTGCACTAACAATATCCAAATTTATTCCAAGAAATAAGGAAAATTAGTAATATGAGTGTGAATGTAAGGTGCTCGCATTATAAAAGCACGGAAGTTAAAAAGATGAGCAATTGTCGAAATTTTGAAAAAAAAAAAAAAACTACATTGAAGAAACAAAGCTGATGTACATAACAAAACTAAATGTTTTTATATTAATGGCATTTTTTTTTTTCCGGAAAAGGAACCATATTGAGTAACGACTTTGCTGTTTCTTGACGAATTATGTTCATTGGAGCAGGAGGAAAGCACAGAGATTCTTGTTGACAATCAAACTGCTATTGCAATCTCTCAAAATCCTGTGTTTCACGGGAAAACTAAGCACTTCAACATTAAGTTATTCTTCTTAGAGGGAAGTACAGAAAGATGGAGCTATTGTTCTTATCTACTGCAGAACAGAAGTTCAGGTTGCAGATGTCTTCACCAAGTTTGAATTTATAAGATCAAAATTTAGTGTTTGCAACTCCTAAAGCAAGGACTGTTAGATGACATGTTTAAGACTGCTGATGTAGAGTCAAAAATTTTGCTGAGTCAAATATTTTAAATTGTTTCTTGATTGTTCGATGTTGGTTATTTTTCTATTTTTGTTCTGTTGTGATCTTAGGAACATGATTCTAGTGGGTCGTTATTAGGCTTTAGAGTTTATTTTTATGTTTAAAAAGAACTTGTAATGTTCAGTAGTGGAAAAACAGTTCAATTTCCTTTGCCAAAACTATTACGTTGTTATCATTTCCTTTTGCCTTTATCAAAGCAATACTCTGTTTTGTTTTCTTGTTCAATTAACAACAGAGCTTTCCATTCAACAAGTCTGATTTGCCATTTGTTCATAGTTTAATGCAATCTTGAAATCAAAATAAAAAAAAATAAAACTGGTCTTTTTGGAGGAGTAACCACAAATTTCTCCAACATTGAAAGAAACCACAACAATCTTCATAATGGTAACCAATTTGACAGATTTAAAACAAATAACAAAATTGTCCAAACCAAATCATATTACAATATGCCGCATCAAGATCTTCTTCTATACTTGAGGTTCGAATTCAACATTTAGCTTCGTCCTCAGCAGTTTCTTTCCTCAATGACTCTAGTCTTTCTTTCAATTTCTTACTCTGCTCGAAATTCGCCTTCCTCTTCACAGCTTTCTGTAGAATAACTCAGAAACATTCATCAAATAAGTACGTATGTCAGCCAGAAACAATGCAAAGATGAGAGCCTTGTGCAATTATTAAAAACTCACTTCTTGACGGAAACATCGATCAAGCTTTATTTTCAGCTCTGTACAATCACCAAAGAATTTCCCCATAGGATGATCTAAGTGACACTTTTTAAACTCCTCAATAATCTGTTCAACAATTTCTTCAGTCACTTGATTTAAGCCCAAAAGATCCAAAATTACCATTGTGCCCATAAGATAAACACTTGATGGTTAAGAAAGTTGTATTCACTTCTCTTCTTCACAGTTGGAAAAAAAAAAAAAAAAAAAATATATCCGCTGTTCCATCATCCCCTAACTAATTAATGGGCACATGTAGTTCAATTTTTTCAAAGAGACCGATGTCGAAATCGATTTTGATCCTAGAAACTATCAGTGTTTGGGAATTAGAAGTGTTATATGGTCGTAATGTTCAGTATTTTGTATCTATTTTATTATGATTGTTTGAAATTGATGAAAGTACTTTTTTATCTAAAAAATAACATTCATATATAATGATGGCTCACCAACATACGAGACTTCCTACACTACGGGCTCTGAAGAGGATTCAATATATACGCAACCTTATCTTGCTTTTTTGCAAAAAAAAACTGTTTTCGTAACTCGAACAAAAATGCTTTTTAGATCAAATAGTACTTTTAACTGCATTTCAAAGAAACATTTCCAAGGGATTTTTAAGAAACAGTTTCAAGTACTTTTATATAAAAAGGTTTTCTAAGCTCACTTCTTGGCTCTTGCAAAAACAAAGCCAAATGCACTTTACATATCAAATACGCTTTTCCAAGTGCTTTTGGAATGCTACCAGACGATCAAAAGCTCTATTTTTTCATCAATTTATTAGCATTGGACTTTAAGGTACAGTGGAGAATGTTTTTGTTGAAATCGTTCTCAAATGAAAAGAGCCATATATTTAAAGAGCACTCCACAAATGCATTTTTTTTTTCAACCAACTGATATTAAAAAGACAAAAAAAAAAAAAAAAAAAAAAAAAAAAGGGCATTATAAAATCGCAATGCCAACCTCCACGGAACCTAATATTAGCAAGAATTTCCTAATGGGATGATAAAAAATGACAGTTTTACAACTCTCACCAACCTGTTCCGCTACATCTTCAATTGCTTGATTTAGCCAAATGAATGAAAATTTATCAATCAAGACTATAAGATTAGCACTTGATGGTAAAGAAAGTTGTATGCACTTATGAGACCTGCTCTTCCCTCATTATTAAACGGACACATATAGTTAAATAATTTCAAAGAGACGTGTCACATTAGGAACTCTAATTGTGTTTTGCCATGTTATGTCACTAACAAAACGATTTTAAACAACTGAAAGCATTCTGAATCTATTTTATAGAGCTTGGCTGGAATAGACAAAAGTACTTATTTATCTTAAAAAAAACATTTGGACTTCTGTAATAGCACTTGGTGGGTACCCTTTTAGAATTATGTTTTTTAGGTCAAAGTATTATAGCTGCAATTTGAAGAAACATTTTATTAGTGTTTTTTTTTTATAAATTGGTTTCAAGTACTTTTACAGAAAACACTCTTACCTAAAAGCACTATCGGACGAAACACACCTTAAATCAAACATATTATAGTGAGTATTTGGTGCTCTTCAGCTAGACACTCACAAATTAGCTTCTGACAAGGAGTGTTTTCAAAGTGCTTTCAAATAAAAGCGCTTTCTGTAAAAGCACCTAAATCCGCTTTATAAAAAAATCAACTATACAAAAAGCACTCCAAATATGCATAATCTATTTCTGCCAAACACACAAAATCTTACCCATAAACGCTAAAATTTCTGTCATAACCCTCACTAAGCACAACTTTTTCTCAAAAAAAAAAAAAAAAAAAAAAAAAACCCTAAAAAGTGCTTTTTCCAGAAGCACTTCAATTAAGCATTGAAAACAGATAAAATAACGAAGGAAAGGAAACTCACCTCAGCGCACATCGGATGCCTGTGTAATGTCAACGGAGGATGCATTTTTTTTTTTTTTTGAAAAATAACAAAAAGAAATTAAATAAAAAAATGAAGCTGAATTGAATTCCCCTGCGATAAAAATTATCAATCGAAAATTAATAGCAATGAGATTTACACGTGAGAAAAGGGAAGCAAAATAAGTGTATTTAAAACGCACCCTTTTTTGGGTCGTTAATAGTTGGTTGATGTTGAGCTTCTTCTTCTCCCTTCGCAGGAGAGTAATAAAAATTAGAAATGCCACAAAACGCTGCGTTTTATAAGAAGGTCTGGTGTGGTCCGCTAAGGCCTAAGAGTACAATGAAATGCCACAGAACGCTCAGGTATTTATGTGGTGGCGTCAAGTTTTATTGTTCAATTTTTTTATTTTTATGAATTATTAAATCAGACTTTAATCGACTTCACAATTTTATTTTATTTTATTTTTTTTAACTCAAAAATTGGATCAATTCATTAGTTTTTTGAAGGAAATTTTAATGAATGATGGTAAACTAGAAAAAGATGTGTTATTTTCACATCATTTATTTCTATTTATTTATTAGATTAATCTACTCATCTAAATGTTGATATTAGCTAATTTAGATGCATATATGATGATAGACTAATATGTATATATTTTACGTCCCTATAACTTGATGTTTTGTGAATTATCTCGAGTTTTCTAAGTATTTTGATGTGTTTTGGGTTCGTTTGCAGGTAAAGATAATATTGAGACTTAATGGAATTAACGAGGGATGAAAACGGCAAAATACGGAGCAATTTAGGGTAAATTCGGAGTCAAAACTAGCGTCCCGACGCTGGATTGTGCGTCGAGACGCGCAACTGAAGAAACGAAACCAATAGCTGTAAAAGGTGGCGCGTCGCGATGCACCAGTGATTTTTTCCCATAACGTCGCGACGCTGTTCCGTGTATCGCGACGCGGTTCTGCGTATCAAATTCAGCCCAGACTTGGTTTTTAAGCAGGAAACATCCCCCAGACCTCCTATATAAACAACAAATCGTCCCAAAATCTAAGGGGACTTTTAAAAACATAAAATTATAGCCTCCATGAGAGATTTTTGAAAGAGAAGCCAAGAACACATCAAAGGAGCACGTCACAGGAACTCAGCAGTAAGGAGCGAATGACTGGCGATCTTGACAGAGTTTCTTCTTTCCTTTACTCCATTAATATTTTGTTTATCATTGAATATATATTTAGAGTTTATGAGCATGTGTAGTAACTAAACCTCTAATTTAGGGTTGTGATGAAACTCGTATTTATGAACTTAAAGTTGATTTTCTTATATTTTGTGTGATGTTGTGGTTTATTTATTGAATCTTATGCGTAATGCTTCATGTTGCCTGATCACCAATAGGATTGATGTGGTAAACTTAGATGAACTTGACAAATGAATTTTAGGTTTAACCTTAGATTCTATAGCACACGATCTCATCTTAGAGATTTCCCTCAATGATAGAAATATACATGTAGGGCTGGTGTAGCCATAATTGGAACTTGTTCTTAATGAATTTAGGGTGATTTAGTTAACATATAAATATAGTTAATTAATTTACTTTGGATATTTTCACTCGACCATCGAAAAAGGCTTTTGGATATCTTAGAGTTCCAGGTTAATAAACCAATACATTACACAAATATAGGACAACCAATTCATCTTTAGAATAATACTGGGTAGATTCACAACTGTGGATGCTTTCTCTCTTTGATTATTTCTAAAAACTTCCAATTTATATTTATTTGCATTAGCTTTAGTTCAAATTCAAAATAAAATCACATTTAATTTAATTAGATACTTGTAGGTCATTAGTCTTAACAATTAGTAATGTAGGTGATAAGTCCTCTTGGGATTGATAACTTTTTATACTACTTGAGCGATACGTGCACTTACGTAACGTGTGAAAATCGCGATCAAGTTTATGGCGGCGTCGTTGCCGGGGACTTATTATATCCTTTATTATTAATTTTAGGCCTAAGTACTTTATTAGTATCTAGTCGTTTTTTTTTTTTATCACTCTAGTTCTAAGTAAAGTTCTAGTGCTATTACATGAAACGAAGTAGAAGCTGTGAAATCCTTTCGCTTGACACAGAAATCAAAAGAACCATCCGACAGTTGAGAAAGGATAAGAGAGAAGATCAAGAACCGCATCTCAACATGAACGATCAGGAACCTGAACCCTTGGAAGAAGCACCACCAATTCCCATTCGGGATAGGACAATCCCTGTAGTTGACGGGTTCATCTCTTACATTGTCCTGCCACCCCTGCCCGTAAATACTTGCGTTGCGATATCAAGACATGCTTTCAGATGATTAGGCAGTCAGTGCAGTTTGGGGGTGGTGCACTTGAAGATCCAAACACCCACATCAACAACTTCATGGAAGTGTGCGGCACATTTAATTATAATCGAGAGGCGGAGGAAGTGACGCACTTGTGCGCTTTTCCATATTCCTTAAGAGATAGAGCGAAGGGATGGCTAAATTAACTACCAGCAGGGTCCATCAGAACTTGGGGCAGACTTGGCAATAAAATTCCTCGCAAAATACTTTCCCCCAGCTAGGACGGCAAAATTTAAAAATGTCATCACATCCTTCGTGCAGTATAACTATAAAACTATTTACGAGGCATGGGAGAGGTATAAGGAGCTGTAACGGAAGTGCCCCCATCATGAGATTTCTAAATGGCTGCAAGTATAAACTTTTTACAATGAGCTTAATGGGATGATAAAGTCCACATTAGATGAAACCGTAGGAGGTGCACTAATGGGAAAAGGGGAACACCAAGCATGGGACTTATTATAAGAAATGACTAACAATAATTCTTCATGGCCAACATATAAGAATATGCCCAACGAGTAGCAGGCGTACACGAGGTCGGGCTCAATCCAGTTATTAATGCCAATCTCGACCAAATTTGCAAATGCCTAGAGGTATTGGGTATGCAAGCTCTGAATAATGCTGGTTCTACGAGTACAGGATATATGAGAGGAACGAATGAGGAGCCACATAATCAATATGGCGAATCTGTCAACTATGTGAACAACTTCAACAGGTCAGGCCATAACCCCTATTCGAACAGCTACAATCCTTGATGGAAAGATCATCCAAATTTTGGGTGGAAAAATAACCAAAGGGTAGGACCACATGATAGATCACATGGCCTGCAGCAGAACAAAGAAGCTATTCACGAGAGCAAGCCACCCATGGAAGAGCTACTAATGCAAGTGATTAATCACAACAAGCTTCTCACATAGAAAAATGTGGAAATGTCAAGAACACTACAAGATTAGAGGTATTAATACATAGCCAGGCCGCATCTTTGAAGACACTGGAGAGTCAACTATGACAATTAGCAAGTGGGCAAAACTACAAACCATTGGTTGCCCTCCCGAGTGATACAGAACCTAACCCGAGGAGCCAGAATAATGAGTCATGCAAGGCTATTGACGGCGTAAACACACACGTATAACGCAAGCGCACGTATCGTTCAAGTAGTATAAAAATATTGATCCCACGAGGACTTAATTCCTATTGTTGTTATTAATTGTTGAATCTATTTATTTACAAATATCTAATTGAGGGAGAAGCGAATGATTACTTGATTGATTTGATTGATTGTAGAATTGCTAAATAAATAAATAAATAAAAAGACAAAAGAAAATATTAAGGAAAATAACAAAAGACACAAAGATCTAGGGTTGTGAATCATTCTAATATCTTTTAAAAGATGAAATGATTATTTTATGTTTGTGTAATAAATCAGTTTACTAACCTGGAACACGAAATTATGCAAAAGCCTCTGTCGATGGTCAGACGCAAATACCCAGTTTAACCCAATTGAACCATATGTCTATGTCAACCAAATTATCTGGATTCATTAAGTTTAAGTTCCAATTATGGCTACCCCCGCCCGACAGGTATATGTCTATCCTGTAAGGAAATCTATTAAAGGGTTATCTATCCTCAAGGAAGATCGTGGGCTATTAAGTCTAAGGCTGAAACCTAAAATCCATATGTCTAGTTCATTTTAGATTTATCACATCAATCTTATTGGTGATCAGACAACAAGAAGCATTAAGCTTAAGACTTAATAAGTAAACCTTTAAATTACCCAAACTATAAAATAACCCCTTATAAACCAGTGATATTAGAATTCATCACAACCTCAGATAACTAACACATAACTAGGGCTAATAAAAACTTAAAAGTAAAAGACAAAAAGTAAAAATGCTGAACAGTAAAAGACATAAAGTAAAAGCTGAAAAGTAAAATAAAATAAAATGCTAAGGTAAAAGGAATTACTTTTACTATTTACTATTTTAGATATCTCCCATAAATAATATATAAACTTGTGATAATATTACCAACCGACCAATCCGGCGGTATCTTTTATTAGTCAGGTTTAAACCATATTAAAATGAATTACCAACCGACCAATCTGGCGGTATCATTTTTAAGTCAATATTTTAAATAGTGAATATATTATTTTTAAGGGAGATTAATCTAAATAGTAATAGTAAAAGAATTACCTTTCACCATAGCTGGGGAAGTTAGCTCCTAATGGTGAATAGTAAAAATTGTAAAAAGTAAAAAAAATAAATTACTATATTAACAAAACGTAATTAAATTATTTACAAAACTAAAAACTGAAAAAAAAAAAAAACTAAAAACTAAAAGAAACTAAATAGAGAAACTCTCTCTTTACATCAAAGATATGAGAGAGAGTGGTGCAGCAAATTCTGAAATTTGAAGCTGAATTTATAGGCGCGGGTAGGCTTCGGGCGTCGCGACGCCAAGGGCTTTGGCGTCGCAACGCCGGAACAGTGACACGTGTCACGCGTTGATTTGTCGGTTTCAGATTTTTATCTGATGACGTGGCACTATTCATGATAACTCAATAATTGTGATGACGTCATTGATAACGTCATGATGATATGGCGGTGACATCATGATGATGTGGCGGTGGTGATTGTCGGCAACTTGAGATGATGACACATGGCATGCGCACGTTAGTAGATCTCTGTGATGGTGACACGTGGCACGGTGCATTTTAGCAAACCAATTTCTCAGATTTTGACACGTGTTCAGGCGCACGTTAGCAATAAATCGGCGCACGTTAGGCGTCGCGACGCCAAGGGTTTGGGCATCGCGACGCGCTAAAAATTACAATTTTGCCATTTTTGCCAATTTTCACTGTTTTAATCCAAATTACTTCCAATGCTTTCCCAACTTTTTTTATCTGCAAAATAACACAAAACACATCAAAATATTCACAAAACTCAAGAAACTATATAAAATATTAGGTTAAATGAGTGGGAAATAGTAATATAAATACCACTCATCACACCCCCCAAACCTAACATTTTGCTAGTCCTCGAGCAAAACATAAAATAAAATAACATAAACATCTTTAAAATAAAATTTAACTAAGCCACTTTCGTAGGGATCACAGTTGCATTTAGCGTATGCAACAAGCCTTTAAACCCCTAGGTGTCCCTAGTGGACGAGTTGTGGTCTCGTGAGGGTTTACAGCAATGACACCCACAAACATTTTACAAAAGTAAAAAGGTAGTAAAACTAATGCACACAAAAGCAAAAAGACAGCGAAAAGAGAATAAAGAAGTTAGTGACTAATCAGGTGAAACTTCTACTTCAAGTTACTAGTTGTTTTGTTTCTTTCTAAATTATCTGAATAAGTAAATTCTCCGATTATATTTACCATTCTTCATATACACAGCCAACAAGATATTAATCAACTCATTTTTGCCCACAACAGTCATAAGTGCAGTTGATAAGAGAGTAATATTTTTGTCCTAAAGTTCTATCAGATTTCACACCTTTTGGTAGCAATGGAATAATTTTTTTTTCATTTTTTTTTCATTTTCTTTGATTTTTTCTCTATTTTTTATTTATATACAATATCTTCCATCTATGTAACGAGTGTTGGGTCGGTGGCTCCCAAACCAGTTGGCTTTAGGGCACCAGGTGTTAAGACACCCCTACGGACTTAATTACTCAGACTTCAGATATATATATTTTTGCAGCATCTTTGATCCATGTAACGAGCTTTGGGCCAGTGACTCCCAAACCAGTTGGTTTTTGGGCATTAGGTGTTAAAACACCCTTACAGACTAATAACTGATCTCGGATCTCGGATTTTTTTTACTCCACTGCTTTTTGAGATGCTTCCTCCAATTAAACTAGAGCACTGAATATTACAAACTTTTCAATTATAGCTCATGTCTGTATGTTACTATATATGTTGATAATACCTGTCAACTGAGCATATGAAGATCCATTTTAGTCCGTTTTAAGGAGAATTCACAAATTAAATAATTCAAAATGAAATAAACAAAAATTAACTTGTTTCAAAAATGTTTTAGATACGTCTCAGGAGTGGATACTCCTTACTCAGCTATCTCTTACCAATTTCACCTTTTTAGTCAAAATAAAAACACAAATATTTTTGTAATTTTTTTTTGAAAATTTTTCAAATTTTTTTGTATTTTTCGAAAAATTTTGGCCTAAAATTAAAAACACACACAAACTAAAAACAAAGTACTGATCAACTAATTCCCTCCCCCAAACCTAAATGAGACATTGTCTCCAATGTCTTAAACAGTAAAAGGAGAGTTAAGAAGGTCGTACCTAGTTAGCTGAAAATCTACAGGAAATTAAAGGTTAAGATCCAGATTAATCCGACGTCTCTTACCACGATCGTCCTCGGACCAATTTATCTTTGAAAGGATAGGGTCAACTTGTGGTTCATAGGCTAAGAGTTGGTCTATTAGATCCGGAGCAGTTCTGGCAGTGAAGAGGAGTTCTTTCATAGGTTTTGACACGAACCCATTTCTCCGAGCATCATCAAGAAACACACAAAGAAAATCATAAAATCCATCAACGTTAAGCAGTCCAAGCGGTTTCTGGTGTATGTTCAGGTTCGCCCAGAGATAAACTATAAAAATTTCCTCCAATGTGCCCAAGCCACCTGGCAAAGTGATAAAAGCATCAGCACGATTAATCATTTCTACCAGTCATTCAGACATACCTGGCACAATAAGTTCCTCTCCGTTTGATGATCCAATAAGATTTGCCTCTGCCAAAGGTTTTGGGATGATTCCCAAAATGTGACTGCCTCCTTCCTGTACAGCCTTTGAAATGATCCCAATAAGTCCAAGATTGCCTCCGACATATATTAAGTGCATATTCCTTAAAGCTAAGACTCGACCCAATTCATGTGTTGCTTCTATGTATTGTGTCTTAACACCAACACTACTACCGCAAAACACGCAAATGTTCTCAACTCGTCTTCTCGAAGTGGCTTCCATTTTTTTTTTATGTATTTATTTCTCAAATCAGGATGCCTTCCAAAGTGCAATGACTGGCTGATTTTATAGTACCTGAAACGGGTGAGTAATAATAGCACTAGTATCTTCCAGAGGAAGCTTATTAGCTAAACAACAAAATGAATCGTGAAAGGTCAAAAAGTATGGATCATGTCTACGAAAATAAAGATAATTACAACAGAAAAGTGAATCAAAGCAATAATTAAGGCAACATAATTATGTACGCAATACGCCACTCGTTTGGTATATAAATCCATTAGGATGCGTCTCAAGATTTAATTCTTTACTCAGCCATCACTAATGAATTATTTCTCATTTTTGTGATTGCCAAACACCATTCCTTCTATCTTAAAATGCTCCGTTTGTGCTTTTCCCTACAAAAATAACACAAAAAATTAAAAACTCTACAAAATATGAAAACAGAAATTACAACAAATTGCATAGGTTGCCTCCCTGCTAGCGCTAAATTTTTCGTCTTCAGCCAGACGTGACTGAAATCTATCTGTCAAGGAGGTTTCAGCGTCGTTTTGGATGTCCGATTAAAGACAATCCGTGAACGTTGCTTTTTAATGGTCTATTCCAAAGGTAAAGTGGCAGAAATTTTTTGTCCCATTTAGTGCTTGTGCCACCTTTTTGCTCCTTCTTACTCCAGTGGTTCCTACAAAGAAAGAAAGAAAATCAGGAGGTCTCGTATGATGCTTGACTTGGAATGGGAGTTCCATTCTGTCAAGCTTCTGGGCGATATCTTTGATTTGTACTCCCCAAAACAGCGATGTTTCTCATGAATGCTCTGGCTCTTTATAAGGTCAGACATTTGCTCCTCCATTTGCTCTGTTTCTTGCTCCACCCACCTTTTCTTCACAGATGTATTGTAAAATTCTTTTATTCAGCTCTTCATCTGTCATCTGTGAAATACATGCTTCAAAATTGTCAACCTGAGGATGCAAAGATGTTTCTGACATTAGGTTTTCATCCTCTGATACGACTGGAATGGATGGTTCAGATAGATCTTCTTCAAACATCAAGGTAAAGCATGCTCCAAGATCTTCATTATGAGGATTGAAAGTTTGATCCTCCATTTTTGGTGCAGTTGGTACAAATAGATCAGCTTCATCCTCGTCAGAATCTGAATAATAAAAGTCAAATTGAGACTTTACCGGTTCGGGTTCCTGAACTGATACCTCTGGTTGTTGATACTGCTCAGCCTCCTCCTCTGTTGAAGTGTCATTGTGAATCTCTGGGGTACTCGAAGGCTTCATCAGTGTCATCTGAAACTGGTTCTTGAGGTATGTAGTTCTGGTTTTCTGTGAATTGTCTCATTTGATCTGTCATCCTCTGAATGAATTCTGATTGTCTCTGAATACTTTCAAATTGATTCTGACTTGTTTCAAGCATTGTATCCAACTTTTCTTTTCGTTTCTTGAACATATCTTCGAGCATGTTTAGCAACTGATCTTCCTCTGATGGTTCTGATTGTTGATGAAGATAATTGTAGGTGGGTTGTGGATAAGATGGAAAATGTGGTTCTGTGAAATGTGATGGCTCGTCATACCAAGAAGGATCTTGATAGCTCTGCCACCCTGTATGGTAGTTGTATTCGCAATAATCTCTAGGGTGGTTACAATTACATATGTCACATCTCCCCATTGCGTTCTGTTGAGCAAATGTGGTATTGCTTGGTTCTGGCATCCAGTGATAATTGTTGGGCTGGACAACAGGCCTCAGAAAACCGGACTGTTGCTCCCAGATTTGGGGTGTATCTTCTTGTAAAGCATGTGATTTTTCAATCTCCCAGTAGTGTTCCATTTTTCAATCACCTGAAAACAAAAGAATAAAAATTACAGATAAAAATAAAAAAATTAGATACAAGTAAATTAGATAGCTTCAAAGTTAATAACTCAAGAAAAATAATTCCCCGGCAACGGCGCCAAAAACTTGACCGGCGTAAACACACACGTATAACGCAAGCGCACGTATCGTTCAAGTAGTATAAAAATATCGATCGTATGAGGACTTAATTCCTACTGTTGTTATTAATTGTTGAATCTATTTATTTACAAATATCTAATTGAGGGAGAAGAGAATGATTACTTGATTGATTTGATTGATTGTAGAATTGCTAAATAAATAAATAAATAAATAAAAAGACAAAAGAAAATATTAAGGAAAATAACAAAAGACACAAAGATCTAGGGTTGTGAATCATTCTAATGTCTTTTAAAAGATGAAGTGATTATTTTATGTTTGTGTAATAAATCAGTTTACTAACCTGGAACACGAAATTATGCAAAAGCCTCTGTCGATGGTCAGACGCAAATACCCAGTTTAATCCAATTGAATCATATGTCTATGTCAACCAAATTATCTGGATTCATTAAGTTTAAGTTCCAATTATGGCTACCCCCGTCCGACAGGTATATGTCTATCATGTAAGGAAATCTATTAAATGGTTATCTATCCTCAAGGAAGATCGTGGGCTATTAAGTCTAAGGCTGAAACCTAAAATCCATATGTCTAGTTCATTTTAGATTTACCACATCAATCTTATTGGTGATCAGACAACAAGAAGCATTAAGCTTAAGACTTAATAAGTAAACCTTTAAATTACCCAAACTATAAAATAACCCCTTATAAACCAGTGATATTAGAATTCATCACAACCCCAGATAACTAACACATAACTAGTGCTAAAAAACCTTAAAAGTAAAAGACAAAAAGTAAAAATGCTGAACAGTAAAAGACATAAAGTAAAAGCTAAAAAGTAAAATAAAATAAAATGCTAAGGTAAAAGAAACTACTTTTAATATTTACTATTTTAGATATCTCCATAAAATAATATATAAACTTGTGATAATATTACCAACCGACCAATCCGGCAGTATCTTTTATTAGTCAGGTTTAAACCATATAAAATGAATTACCAACCGACCAATCTGGCGGTATCTTTTTTAAGTCAATATTTTAAATAGTGAATATATTATTTTTAAGGGAGATTAATCTAAATAGTAACAGTAAAAGAATTACCTTTCACCCTAGCTGGGGAAGTTAGCTCCTCATGGTGAATAGTAAAAATTGTAAAAAGTAAAAAAAGTAAATTACTATATTAACAAAACGTAATTAAAATTATTTACAAAACTAAAAACTGAAAAAAAAAACTAAAAACTAAAAGAAACTAAAGAGATAAACTCTCTCTTTACATCAAAGAGATGAGAGAGAGTGGTGCAGCAAATTCTAAAATTTGAAGCAGAATTTATAGGCGCGGGTAGGCTTTGGCGTCGCGATGCCAAGGGCTTTGGCGTCGCGACTCCGGAACAGTGACACGTGTCACGCGTTGATTTGTCAGTTTCATATTTTTATCCGATGACATGGCACTGTTCATGATAACTCAATAATTGTGATGACATCATGATGATGTGGCGCTGACGTCATGATGATGTGGCTGTGGTGATTGTCGGCAACTTGAGATGATGACACGTGGCATGCGCACTTTAGTAGATCTCTGTGAAGGTGACATGTGGCACGTCACATTTTAGCAAACCTATTTCTCAGATTTTGACACGTGTTCAGGCGCACGTTAGTAAAGAATCAGCGCACGTTAGTAAAGAATCGGCGCACGTTAGGCGTCGCAACGTGCTCAAAATTACGATTTTGCCATTTTTGCCAATTTTCACTGTTTTGCTCCAAATTACTTCCAATGCTTTCCCAACTTTATTTATCTGTAAAATAACACAAAACACATCAAAATATTCACAAAACTCAAGAAACTATACAAAATATTAGGTTAAATGAGTGGGAAATAGTGATATAAATACCACTTATCACACCCCCAAACCTAACATTTTGCTAGTCCTCGAGCAAAACATAAAATAAAATAACATAAACATCTTTAAAATAAAATTTAACTAAGCCACTTTCGTAGGGATCACAGTTGCATTTAGCGTATGCAACAAGCCTTTAAACCCCTAGGTGTCCCTAGTGGACGAGTTGTAGTCTCGTGAGGGTTTACAGCAATGACACCCACAAATATTTTACAAAAGTAAAAAGGTAGTAAAACTAATGCACACAAAAGCAAAAAGACAAGCGAAAAGAGAATAAAGAAGTTAGTGACTAATCAGGTGAAACTTCTACTTCAAGTTACTAGTTGTTTTGTTTCTTTCTAAATTACCGAATAAGTAAATTCTCCGATTATATTTACCATTCTTCATATACACAGCCAACAAAATATTAATCAACTCTTTTTTTCCCACAACAGTCATAAGTGCAGTTGATAAGAGAGTAATATTTTTGTCCTAAAGTTCTATCAGATTTCACACCTTTTGGTAGCAATGGAATAATTTTTTTTTTCATTTTTTTCATTTTTCTTTGATTTTTTCTCTATTTTTTATTTATATACAATATCTTCCATCTATGTAACGAGTGTTGGGTCGGTGGCTCCCAAACCAGTTGGCTTTAGGGCACCAGGTGTTAAGACACCCCTACCATGTACCATTACTTTGGTAAAGCTTTGTGTGATTTGGGTGCGAGCATCAACCTAATCCGCTGTCCATTTATTAGAAATTGGGTTTGAGAAAGGCGAGACCAACAACAGTTACGATGCAGCTAGCATATAGATCTCTCACATATCCTCTAGGCAAAATAGAGGACGTGTTAGTTAAAATGGACAAGTTCATCTTTCCCGCAGACTTTATAGTTTTAGACATGGATGAAGACAGTAAAGTTCCTATCATTCTCGGACGACCCTTCTTAGCAACAGGCAGAACGTTGATCGACGTGTAGAAGGGTGAGCTGACTATACGAGTACAAGATCAATAGGTGACTATTCATGTCTTCAAAGCCATGTCGTGCCCGCAAAATGATAAAGAATGCCACATGATAGATATCATTGGCAATAAAAGTCCAGAAGAGATCAACATGGATCACCGCTATGATAGGTTTGAAATGAAGCCACCGTAAATATTTTGTGCAAACAAAAGAACTGATGAGTTGCATATATATGTTGGTGAACTGCCACCACTGGTAACACGTGATCCGTGGATGGAGACATTTTCTGAACCGTTGATAGATCCTAGGGGACAGTACATAGACAGAACACTGTCACAAAACACTCAGTTCCTATCATCATGTGGGCAACAAAGGAGCGAGCATTGGGCGGTCTTATCTCGGTCAACTAAGCTTCCAAGGGAACCACTATTACTAGTTGGTTGGTTACGTTTGGCTGAAGACGTTAAACTTAGCGCTAGCGAGGAGGCAACCCACACAATTATTTTTAATTTTAATTTCTTTATTTTATTTAATTAATTTTTATTTTCATTTTTAGTTTTCTGTGTTACTTGTGTGTTTCATAACATATCATGTGTACTTATGCAGATACTGACACAAACCATCCAGTGCGCACAACCAGAGTTTGCTCAGATTTTGAACCAGGAGCTTGTCGCGCTACTACCCGTGGCGTCGCGACTCGGGACCTAAAGGCGTCGAAGAATGATACACCTCATGTATGGTAGTGTTATTCCTCTCTATTCTACTTTTCAAGTTTATTTTACATTGATGGCAATGCACATTTTAAATTTAGGGGTGTGTGCATGTGTTGTGTTAATAAATAATAAAAAAATAAAAAAAATTTGTCCTATGGTAATGAAATATAGTTCACATGATGAGTTTTTTTGCTTTATGATGATATCTTAGAAATGTTAAGTGCTCAATTTACTTTTATCTGATGCCTTGAGTAGGTGATTTAGGTTAGACTTGTATAACTACACAATAGGTTTCTAGCAGTAAGAACCTAGGTGGCTAGCAAAATGACCAGTTGGAGAAAGTATTTTCCGATGAATGATCGTTTGCCTAGATATCTATCTTTGTTTGCTAGTGTTATGATGTATGGTATGGTTGGAAAAAAAAAAAGAATGGATGAAAAATAAAGAGAAAGAAAAAAAGAAGTTAAACCACCTATAACCGATAAGCGTGAAGCTACTCATGGGCGAGTGTTAGGATCACCATGAGGAGAAATGCTACCTTAAATGATAGGTGTGTGAAAAAAGAGAGAAAAAAATGATAATTGTACCATACTGAGTAGAAAAAAAACAAATAAAACCATATTTTGAGATATCTAGGTTGGTTTGACCCATCAGATCCCAATCTTTAAGATGAAATAGAGTTGTGACTAGACCTTCCACCTTCACACACACACTGTGAGTCAGGTTTAGATAATTTATTCAAGAATTTGGATTTGAGTTGTGTTGGGTACTTTGAAGATTCTTGGGTTTTATTACTAGGCATTCTTTGATGACAATATTATGTGCAACCCCCAGGACAGTTTTGTTTAGTTATTTAATTTTTTTTGCATTGGTGTGTGATTGTATGTGTGTGTTGAATGACGTTTGTGGGTGTCGTCATTGTAAGCCCTCACGAGACTATAACTCGTTCACTAGGGTCGTCTAGGGGTTTAAAGGCTTGTTGCATACGCTAAATACAATCGTGATCCCTACAAAAGTGGCTTAGGTTAATTTAGTTTTTAGCTTGTTTATTTTAGTTTATTTTTAGTTTTTTTGCTCGAGGAGTAGCAAAATGTTAAGTTTGGGGGGTGTGATGAGCGACTAAGATGTATATATTTGACGCCTATCGAGCTTGATATTTTGTGCGTTATCTCGATTTTTATGAGTGTTTTGATGTGTTTTGGGTTTTTTTGCAGGTAAAGATAATATTGAGACTCAATGAAATTAACGAGGGATGAAAGTGTCAAAATACGGAGTAATTTAGAGCAAATTCAGAGTCAAAACACACATCCTGACGCTAGATTACGCGTTGAGATGCGCAATTGAAGAAACCAAACCAGTAGCTGTTGAAGGTGGCGTTGGAGTTGGTGCTTGGAGTGCCAATCCGAATTGTACATTTTATAATTTATTAATAAAATAACTATAATTTCATTTCATTCCTTATTAATGGTATTGTCATTATACATATTAAATTAATTTATAAATATGCTAAGATTGACATCGACCTTAGCCTTGTAGTAATACTGGACACTAGGTGGTCCGACATTGGGATAAGTAATATTATTATAAACTATTCTTAAAATAAATATTCTTAGTCGTTGGTTTTGGAATACGGTTGAATTCCTATAACCTAGAAGACTAGCACATATCGTATATTGGAATTGGAGTTCCAATGGTTTAAACCCGATGTACCATGAGCTTTGGAAGCTCATATAAACATGTGGGTATTGGTTGGACCGAATACCAAATGACTCACAGGTGATTCCTAATAATTGGAAGTACACACCACCGTCAATAGGAATCTTCTCGAGTCGAGTAGCATATATAATCATTTCACTATAGGATAACATTGATTTTGTGTGAGATCATCCACACTTTGATGCCATGTATGTCAGAAACCTTTCATGGTCTGGACTCTAGATGTTTGTTGGGTGTGGACCGATGCACTCAGTAATCAAGTACGAAGCAAGATATGATCTATCGGCCTGTATGTGTACCATAAGAGGTTTAGGTATCCATGTTAATAAAGTCACAATTTTTAAAGCTTTGGCCAAAGTCGATCACCTAGGATGGATCACATCAGTTATAATGAATCATGGGTATGTCGACATGAGATATGAGCCTCGGAAACTTGACGGTGTATTATATATTTCCTAAGCACAACTCGGATAGCCTATGACGGAGGGATTGTTAAACATATGTGATGACCTCGACTTGTATAGTTCATAAAGGTCGTTCGTGTTCTTCACGAATTCGGAGGTGGCCGAATTGCGTACATATTAGCTAGTCTTATATCACGAACGTGTCTGAACTTAAAGAGTCTCAATATGAAGTGTACTCGTTGAGCACTTGGGTAGCCGATTAATTTTGATAAAAGATAATATTCAATATTATAATTATCAAACTAAGATAATCAAGTTTTATTGGAAAATATTGATTATTTACTTTGACCTAATTGGATTAATTCAATAATTACACAAGGTTTTAATTATAAAATCATAATTATCTCTACTATTTGAGGATATTATGGTAATTGTAAGTATGTAATAATATGTTATTTTGGCTTTATTTAATTGGATTAAATCAAAGTGGCAAACATTTAACTAGTTCATTTCCTAATCATTATCTTGATTTAATTAGATTAAATCAAGGTGGTAGATAATGTAGATTAGTCCTACCTAATTATACATATTTGGACAAATTGGATTAAGCCCACATAAAAGTTGATTACAACTTTTATTAATTAAAAATTACTTAAGTTTTGCTATAAATAGCAAGTTTTATGAAGGTTTTAATTAAGAAAACCAAAAGCTCGAGAAAGCTAAATACAAGCAAGTATTAGAGAAATTAGCCTAAGTTAGAGAAGTATTTAGAGAAGCTTTGTGAGGTTTAAGATTGGATCTTGCATTGAAGCTTGTTAGCATTGGAATCAAGATTGGATCCTGGAGTTAAGCTTGCTAATCCTTGGAAGTTCTCCAAACATTTCAATAAGGAGAAGTAGATTGGATCTTTGAATCAACCTTCCTAGATAAGTTTGGTATTCTCCAAAAATTATATTTTTAATTAGTGAGACATATAATGTTAAATTATGTATTAGATATATGATGTTGAAATTAGGATTGTGTTAAGATGCTTTGGAAGTATAAACACAATTTTCTTGTAATTGGGTCAAAATATTTATGTTAGACATAAACATAAAATCAGAGTTTGGAACTCTAGATTAAAGCTTAGAGCTATGGCTACCATTCTAGAATCACTTGACCACATTTGGGTGACCTAAAATTATTCACGAGACATTTCATATTGGGATTCTAATTTTGTTTGTATATTTGATTCAAAATTTACGCAAGTGCGTATTTAGAATAAATTTATCTTTTTGTAAAAATATTTGATATTTTAAAAATTTTGATTTTTATTCTATAACATATGTTGATGTTGGTTTTGATGTTAAAAATTAATTTGGGTGTTTTTGAAGTGTTTAGGGAGAGTTGGAACCAATTAGGGTAATATACCCTAATTCCTTCAGCTCTCTAGATATAGAGCTGAAGAAAAGGCAAAATTTGAAAAAAAAAAGTTTGCTAGTTCACGCAGAGTGCGCGCGCACTGTAGCTCGCACAGTTCGTGATGAGTTAACGCAGTCACCCAATATCGTCATTAGTGTGAGGGTGTACATACGAAGCTCGTTAGTGCGCATTGACAAGTATACACCTAGAACACGTCTTAATCCAATATCGTCATTAATGTGAGGATAAGAAACGGTTCAGGACCAAACTAGGAGTCACATGAAGTGATTGACCTTAGAGGTCTACCTAATGAGTTTATAAAGGCTAATATCGTCATTAGTGTGAGGCTGGATTAAATGTCATGGGATCCACTTCCCGCTATGAAATTTTGATAGTCAAATTTCTATTTTTCCGTTAAGGGAGATTACAAAATTACGTAAAGTAGTGGGATGACACTAATAGATTTAAAATTCTATAATCAATTAGTGTTCTTATTTTGAAATGAAAAATTGTTCTGCTACTATTTAAAATGTTGTGTTGTAGATGGCTATCGCTAATCCATTGATGAGACTTTTGGATAACAATAAGCTAAAAGGAGCCGAGAACTATTTCGAATAGGAAATGAAATATGCCTTGTCTTGGAGTTTGAAAAGTTGACTTATGTCACTGTCAATCCACTACATGTTGAAATCGATCCTGACTCCACTCCAGAAGAGCGAGAAACTTTTAATAGATGGAAGGATGATAACCTGAAGGTGAAATCCTACATATTGGGATCGATGGTTCTAGATTTGCTGAGACAGTACATTGAAGTACCAGATGCTTGGAGCATAACATAAACACTCAAGGAGTTGTTCGAGGTAAATCAAGAGATCGAACTTTATCGAAGGTCTAAGGAATTATTCCGTGTTGAACTCAATGATGGAGGAGCTGTCAGCATTTATGTTTTGAACATGATCGATCAGATTCTATACCTGGAACGACATGCCATTGTAATTGATGAACGACTGGGCCGTAATTTGATTTTGTCATTTTTGGTTGGATCTTATATTGGGTTTGTGTTAAACTTCCATATGCACTCGATGCAAGCCAGCTATGAAGAACTTCATAACATGTTACGCACGGTGGAGCATGATATGAGAAAAGACAACCCTACTTTGTATCTCCATGGTGGAACTGGCTCTTCGAAGACTTCTGGGAAGTCAAAGAAAATAAAGATGGGGAATGAGAAGATATAAAAAAAGAACTCCAATAAGCACAAATGTGTTAAACCGCCAGTAGCTCGTGACCAATGTCTACAGTGCAAGAAGTCTGGACACTGGAAGAAATACTGTCTAGAGCTGAAAGGAAAAACAGGACCCTCATGTACGCTTTGTATTTTTCCAATTATTGACATCTCATTAGCCTTAGATGCAAATAGTGGATGAGTGTTAGACACTGGTAGTCCTACTCATATTTGCAGTCCTACTCATATTTGCAAATCCATGCAGGTAATAAGGGTAAGAAGAAGGCTGAATAAAGGGGAGATCCAGCTTAGAGTTGGAAATGGCGAGACATTGGATGTCAAGGCCATAGGAACAGTTGTTCTAGATCTCCCAAATGGATTTAAATTAGATTCACATGACTGTTATTATGTACCCTCACTTATCAGACAATTAATATCACTGCGAATATTAGATAAAAAAGGATATAAAATAAATATTAAGGATGAAACTTTATGTTTATATGATAAAGAAAATTTATTGAAATGTGAATGGTCTTTATCAAACGGTCATTATGTTTTGGAAACATATGAAGATATCTTTAATGTAGAGGAAAATACAAGTAGGAAATCTGAACTAAATAATACTGAATTATGACATATGAGATTGGGCCACATAGGTGTTATACGTCTATCCAGATTGGTAAATGATGGTTTGATTGAATATCTGATTGAATATCTTACCTTAGATTCTTATCCAATTTGTGAGTTATGTATCCAAGGAAAGAAGACAAAGGCCCTATTTTTAGGTGTTGGACACCGTGCTGGAGATTTATTGGAACTAATACACAGTAATATGTGTGGTCCATTAAATCATGCCACTCATGATGGTTCAACATACTTCGTGACTTTCACAGATTATAAGTCTAGATATAGATATGTCTATCGATGAAACATAAGTTGGAATTATTTGACAAGTTCAAAATATTCTGAAATGAAGTATACAAACAAACCAGTAAATTCATCAAGTGTCTTAGATCAGATCGAGACGATGAATACATGAGTGAAGAATTCAGAAGTTATTTAAGGGAGAATGGAATTCTTGCCCAATATAGCCCACCAGGAACACCTCAACACAATGGTGTGTCTGAGCGAAGAAATCATACTTTATTGGATATGGTGCGATCCATGATGAGTTATACAGATCTTCCTTATTACCTTTGGGGTTACGCTTTACTTACTGCTGCCCACATACTTAATAGAGTTCCATCGAAAGTTATTTCTACGACCCCCTATCAGATATGGTTCGGTAGAAATCCAAGTCTTAGGCATTTAAAGATTTGAGGGTGTCCTGCATACGTTAGAGTTGCGCAGCGGGATAAACTAGCACCCATGGGGTATAAATATAGGTTCGTTGGATATCCTGATAATTCCATGGGATATCAATTCTACAATTTTGAGCAATGAAATGTATTTATTGTTCGTTTTGCCACTTTTCTTGAAAAGTAATTTTTGAGAGAAAGTGGGAATTGTAGAGAGATTGAACTTAATGAGTTTGATCCCAACAGTAAGAAACTTGAGATGGATTCAGAGATCCAATTAGGTGAAGGATCTACAACACAAGCTCAACGTAAGTCGAATAGAATATCAAGGCCTCCTGAAAGACTGTTTTTAACATCTGATACGAGCCTTGATGTTCTCCTCTTAGAGGAAATAGATCCGACTAACTATAAAGAAGCGATATTGGATATCGATTCAGGAAAATGGCAGGAAGCCATGAAATCCGAAATGGATTCAATGCATGACAATCAAGTTTGGGATTTAGTTGAACTTCATGAATGAGTTAAACCTATTGGTTGTAAATTGGTTTACAAAAGGAAGCGAAGGCCCGATGGAAAGGTAGAAACCTTTAAGGTTCGGCTAGTAGCGAAAGGTTACACTCAACGTCCTGGGATTGACTATGAAGAAACTTTTTCACCAGTAGCCATGCTAAAATCCATTAGGATTCTTTTAGCCATTGTTGCATATCACAATTATAAGATATGTTAGACTGATGTGAAAACTGTTTTCCTAAATGGTTTCCTTGAGGAGAATATTTATATGGAACAACCAGAGGGTTTTGTATCCAGTGAGACTTCAAACTTAGTTTGTAAGCTCCAAAAGTCTATTTATGGACTTAAATAGGCATTCTGAAGCTGAAATCGTCATTTTGATGAGATAATTAGATTATCTGGATTCATCAAGAACGAGGAAGAACCATGTGTTTATAAGAAAGTGAGTGGGATCATGATAGTTTTCCTAGTCTTGTATGTAGATGACATCCTTATCATAGGAAATGATATAGGATTGATGCAAAATGTGAAAGCCTACCTTTGCAAGAACTTCTCCATGAAAGATATGGGTGAAGCTTCCTATATACTAGGTATAAGGCTGTACCAAGGATAGAGTTAGGAAGCTTATAGGGCTGTCGCAATCGATGTACATAAACAAGTGGGAGTTTGTTGGAGTTGGTGCTTGGAGTGCCAATCTGAATTGTACATTTTATTATTTATTAATAAAATAACTACATTTTCATTTCATACCTTATTAATGGTATTGTCATTATGCGTATTAAATTGATGTATAGATATGTTAAGATTGACATCGACCTTAGAATAGTCTTGTAGTAATACTTGACACTAGGTAGTCCGACATTGGGATAAGTATTATTATTATAAACTATTCTTAAAGTAAATATTCCTAGTCGTTGGTTTTAGAATACGGTCAAATTCCTATAACCTAGAAGACTATCACATATCGTATATTGGAATTGGAGTTCCAATGGTTTAAACCCGATGTACCATGAGCTTTGGAAGCTCGTATAGACATGTGAGTATTGGTTGGACCAAATACTGAATGACTCACAGGTGATTCCTAATAGTTAGAAGTACATACCACCGTCAATAGGAATCTCCTTGAGTCGAGTAGCATATGTAATCCTTTGACTATAGGATATAATTGATTTTGTGTAAGATCCTCCATACTTTGATGTCATGTATATCAAAAACCTTTCATAGTTTGGCCTCTAGATGTTCGATGGGTGTGGACCAATATACTCAGTAATCAAGTGCGAAGCAAGATAGGATCCGTCGGCCCGTATGTGTACCATAAGAGGTTTAGGTATTCATGTTAATAAAGTCATGATTCTTAAAGCTTTGGCCAAAGTCGATCACCTAGGGTGGATCACATTAGTTATAAAGAATCATGGACATGTCGACATGAGATGTGCGCCTCGGAAACTTGACGGTGTATTCTATGTTTCCTAAGGACAATTCTGATAGCCTATGACAGATGGATTGTTAAACATATGTGATGACCTCGATTTGTATAGTTAAAAAAGGTCGTTCATGTTCTTCACGAATTTGGAGGTGGCCGAATTACGTACATATTAGTTAGGCTTATATGACGAACGTGTCTGAACTTAGAGAGTGCCAATATGAAATGTACTCGTTGAGCCCTTGGGTAGCCGATTAATTTTGATAAAATATAATATTCGATATTATAATTATCAAACTAAGATAATCAAGTGTTATTGGATAACATTGATTATTTACTTTGACCTAATTGGATTAATTCAATAATTACACAATAGCTTAATTGTAAAATCATAATTATCTCTACCATTTGAGGATATTATGGTAATTGTAAGTATCTAATAATATGTGATTTTGACTTGATTTAATTGGATTAAATCGAAGTGGCAACATTTAACTAATCCATTTCCTAATCCTTGTCGTGATTTAATTAGATTAAATCAAAGTGGTAGACAATGAAGATTAGTCACACCTAATTATACATATTTTGAAAATTTGCCTAAGTTTTGCTATAAATAGCAAGTTTTAGGAAGGTTTTAATTAAGAAAAGAAAAAGCTAGAGAAAGCTAAATACAATCAAGTATTAGAGAAATTAGCCTAAGTTAGATAAGTGTTTAGAGAAGCTTTGTTAGGTCTATACAACATTTCCTATAGGAGAAATCAAGATTGGATCTTTGGGGTGAAGCTTGATAGCATTGGAATCAAGATTGAATCTTGGAGTCAAGCTTGCTAATCCTTGGAAATTCTCCAAACATTTCAGCAAGGAGAAGTAGATTGGATCTTTGAATCAACCTTGCTAGGTAAGTTTGATCTTATCCAAAAAATATATTTTTCATTAGTAAGACATATAATGTTGAATTATGTATTAGATACATAATGTTGAAATTAGGCTAATTAATTGTGATAGGATACTTTGGAAGTATAAACACAATATGCTTGTAATTGAGTCAAAATATTTATATTAGACATAAACATAAAATTAGAGTTTGGAACTCTAAATTAAAACTTCGAGCTATGGTTACCATTCTCAAATTACTTGACCACCTTTGGGTGACCTAGAATTGTTCACGAGACATTTCTTATTGAGATTCTAATTTGGTTTATGTATTGGATTCAAAATTTACGCAAGTGCGTATTTAAAATAAATTAATATTTTTGTAAAAAAATTTGATATTTTCAAAAACTTGATTTTTATTCTATAACATATGTTGATATTGGTTTTGATGTTAAAAATTAATTTGGGTGTTTTTGAAGTGTTTAGGAAGAGTTGGAAGTAATTAGGGTAATATACCCTAATTCCTTAAGCTCTTTGGAAAGAAATGAAGGAAATGCAAAATTTGAAAAAAAAAAAAAAGTCTGCCAGTTCGCGCACAGTGCGTGCGCACACTGATTTTGTTTTATCTCATTCTTGTGCTTCCGGACTCCGATTCAGTCCCAGTTTTTTCCTATATATTTGTAATGAAATATAGTATT